>JAXGGA010017474.1:0-24274 GCA_038373865.1 Uloborus plumipes | reverse complement strand
TATTTGGGAAAAAATCTCAAAATTATGAAAGGAATTTTGTGTGTATTCAATGTTTTTCAAAAAATCAAATTTTGAAAGAGTTACGAAATTTAAATTTTTATACAGCCCCCCAGTCCTATCAATCATATTTAGTAAAACATTCTTGACACTGTAACGTTTAAAACTAAAAAAAAATCACTCTTCTACCACAAAAATTGACCGAGTTATGACGTTTTGAAAAATCAAGATTTTGCATTATTTCATGATGTCATCGAGAGTTCGCTTGAGGGACCGAATGCGAAATCCTTCAAAATCTTGATTTTTCAAAAAGTCATAACTCGGTCAATTTTTGTGGTAGAACAGTGATTTTTTTTTAGTTTTAAACGTTACAGTGTCCAGAATGTTTTACTAAATATGATTGATAGGACTGGGGGGCTGTGTAAAAATTTAAATTTCGTAACTCTTTCAAAATTTGATTTTTTGAAAAACATTGAATAGACCCAAAATTTCTTTCGTAATTTGGAGATTTTTTCCTAAATAAACTATATGCTTATCTCTAACGGTTTAGAAATTAGCTATTGGTCCACGATTGGAGTGGACACCCTGTATAGGTAATCCTTTTAAATACCTATGACATTTAGCTACACATTTTGCATTGATATATCTCTCTTTCTCTTTCTCCAATCTCTCTCCATTCCTCTCTCTTTCTCTATGTATATATATTTTTTTTCTTATTCTTTTTTTTTTTGGTTTTCTAAAGAATGCTTTAGACCAATCACTACTTCTAAAATAACACATAAAATGGCTTTAAATTTTTAAAAATCTATATTTTCATCTAAAGATAATTTTGTATTATCTAGGAGGAAATATTTACCATCTACTCTATTCTTTTCCCTGAAACACATTGCAGCAGATTTGTATCGTTTCTTTAGGAAGGAAATTGGAGCTACTATCTTAAAAGCACTTTGTCTACAAGACATAAAGAAACTAAGATAGGGTTTCGTCTAATGGCTTTCTTTGTCTAGTCTAGACTGCGACCTCCTACACGTAACCAGCTTAGTTATTTTAATTGATTCGGGAATGGTAAGGATATTTGTATTAATAGAGAACGTGATTTGAAACATTAAGAAATCAATATGTCATTAAATATTAGGGAAAATGTACACTGCAAAAAAGAACTTTTTTTTACAGTATAATACTGGCAGCCGAGGTTCAATTTAAAATTTTAAAATGCACTGTGATAAACTGTAACACTAGCAATTTTACAGTTTTTTACTGTAAGGGCCCTGCTCCACATTGGCGTAAAGTGGAAAAATAAAGCAGAAACGTAAAATGGATTACATAGCCGTTCCTATGGAAAGTGCCCGGATTTTCGGTTTCTGCCTTCGGTTTCGGTTGCGTTTTACGCTGATGTGGAGCAGGGTCCTAAAGGCAGCAATTTAAAAGTTTATTGACGCAAAGTTTAGCTGTATTATACCGTAAAAACAACACTATAATATTGGCGGTAGAGGTTCCAGTTAAAAACTGTAAAGTGCACGGTAATAAACTGTAAACTTGGCAGTTTTACAGTTTATTACTGCAAAATCAGAAATTTTACCGTTTAGTACTGTTAAATCAGAAATTTTAGTTTCTTACCGTGAAATTAACAATTTTTACAGATTATTACTTTAAAATTTGCTGTATTATACTGTAAAAACAACATTCATCTTTCACACTGTAACGTGATTTAAAATTATGTAAAAGATAAATATTTATTATTATTTTTTTGAATTTAAAGATTAATGAATAATGGTTTTGCAATGGGAAGAAGTGTGTTTTGAATTCATTTGTTACCACCAAGCATAATAAAAGACTTCAAGTGGAAAATATTTAAAAAAAAATAAACTGTTATAATTAGCATAGCAGTTTAAAATCGAAAGCTATATCATTATATTTTTTAAATAGGCGTACTAGTTTGAAAAGAGAAAAAATGTAGGACGTAAGGAATTAAAAGAAAAATAGAAATCAAAACTGATGGAATTTAACCGTAGAAGCACACGGTTAAGTAGCGGAGTATTCTAAACATAGGGTTACACATTCGTAATAGTAATGATATAAAATTGTCACATTATAATCATGCACAGTTTTCTCCAACATATTTATGGTATACAGACTCAGCTTGGTAATCGTAACTAAACGTATAATCGGAATCCATAATCACTATTTATTAAGGTTATGGTTAAGAACGATGAAAAAGTAATGTAGATAAGTGCTACAGTGTATTTTAATATTTTTGACATATGACAATGCTAGGTTATGTAAAATAGCGGGGAAAAGTGAAATAGTTAAATGTTTTCAGTTCACATCAACTTCTAACCAGCACTATTTTAGCTAAGTTACCAAACATACACTTGATTCCAGTACACTGTAAAAAATAATGTTGTTTTTACAGTATAAGGCAGCTAACTTTATAGTAATAAACTGTATAATTGCTAAGTTTACAGTACCAAGCTGTAAAATTGCTAATTTTACAGTAACAAACTGCAAAATTGCTAACTTAACAGTTTATTACTATTAATTTTACAGTTATAAGCTGTAACCTCTGCTACTAGTGTTGTACTCAGGTCCGTCATTAGGGGAGTCAATTGCCCCCCCCCCCCGGCTTTGAGAAATCAATGTATTTATATATAAGTGGGCGTGGTTTTTGATCTTTTTCGATGATAATGCATTGTTTTCACCCTTTGTCCCCCCCCTGGAAAAAATTTGAATGACGTCCCTGATTGTACTGTTGTTTTTACAGTATAATAAAGCTAAATTTTACGGCAATAACAGTGAAATTTCTAATTTCACAGTGAGAAACTGTAAAATAGGTAGTTTTATAGTTTATTATCATGCATTTTACAGTTTTAAATTGTAACTTCGGCTGCCAGTATTATACTGTAAAAAAAGTATTATACTGTAATTGCCAGTGTCGCTGAATGCACTATGTATGTAAATTGTTAGTAACCGATATGCAGCCCTGTTAGAAACAAGTACAAAACAAACATACTATTAATAGTAGTACGGACAAAAAAATTATGATGAGTCCTGATAAAACAAGAGCTCACTATATTATATTAACACAAAACCAATCGTTTTTGCAAAAAAAGAGGTATTCCAGAGTAGAAAAGTTTCAAATTACGTCAACGAAACATTTTTTCCGTTTAAGAAAGATTTACTCTAATAAATGGTGTACTTTCCTATCCGTCACTAAAATAAGCAAAATAATTTTATTAATTTCAAAACTTTTATTTTTTACTCTTTACACCAAGTCTTCTCTTTTTATAAAATTCAAAACAACCTGACCTGTAACGAGGAATAAATGCAATACTGCGCACTTCTTAAAATGCTTTTTGTTGCGCAAAAAGTACGACCGACTTTTTACAAGGCAAAACGACTGCTGCATTTCGATAAGAGAGTTTTCCTTTCCTTTTTCTTCTCTATCTTTGCTGATCTTTTATCTTTGCTGACTTGTGGTTTGTATTTTTCTTTTATTTCTCATAAAAGTTTATTCATGTAAAGGACATTGTGCTTTCAACCGGAATATGATAAACTCAAAGCCCACATTTGGGGTATTCATTCATTTATTATTTTTATTTTTACGTGTTTGCTTTATTTATTTTATTTTTTTTAATTCCCAAACATTCTTTTTTTCTTCTTTTTTTGTATATGACTCTGTTTTGCTTTTAAAGAATAAAATATAGTTGTTAAGACCTTGTTTCTTACGTAAAATACGTAATATAAAAAGCGTTTAAGGCATTATCTTTAATAGTATGGAACATAATTTTATTATTTTTATCAAAGCTGTTTGACTGGATTATTATTTTGTTTGCAAAGATTAAAAGTGGTAAAACATTTTAAAGCATTTTATGATTTTAAAATAAACTTATTTTACGTGCCTGATAAAATTTTAATCTAAATTACAAGGTGCTAAAAGGGTTAAGTTTTTTTTTTTTCAAATTGGAGTCAATTTTGATATCTTTGGTTGTTCTAATAGATTTAAATTAAAAAAAAAAAAAAAAAAAAAAAAAACTAATCATCTACGTGACTTGACACTACACATTTAATGATAAACTACAAAGTATTTAGACGCATTTAGTCTTTACTAGGTAGAGTAAGAAACTCTGCATCATAAATGTACGAAATCAAATTTCTATTCAATGTTGTTAACTTCTCACCGTGCTGTGAATACTAAAATTTTATTTAATTTTCAAGGTTCCACCGAACCTTCCACAACTCGTAGTTTTTCCGGGATAGGGCCCTTAAGAGCTCTCTGTTCGTTTGAACTAGAAAAAGGGCCGAGCAAACCCCTGGTCCAGTACCCCCAGAGGTATCGTTTCACTTTGAGGACTTTGTGACCACGACCCTTATTTACGTTTCCCAGCTACCATTAGTAACGACTAAGGATCTTTGATCGGCTGGGATCGATCCCGGGACCCTCCGGGTACGAGTCCGACGCCTTACCGATCTAGCTACCACGGCCCGAGTGAATACTAGGGCACAATACTGCTAATTTAACGAAAATATGTTTTTAAATGGCTGTGAATTTTACGGCACATTTCTGTGCATTAAAAAAAGACTTACTGAAGTCTGACTCTCCAAAGATGGCATTAGACCAAGCCATTTTCAGAACAGATCATTTTCATGAAGGGGCGATACACATAAGAAAATTGAATAACGAAATTACGTCCAAATAGCAGAAGTAAAATACAGGGAGTTAACTTGCACCTTTTTTTCATAACAGCATAATTAATACACAATAAAAACGGGCAATATGAGCAAGAAGACTTCATAGAAATTTTTCAGTCGTTTAATCAGCTGCGGAGTGGGAGTCGAGGAATTGGAGCCGCAATCGGAGCAGGAAGACAAAAGCTTTAAAAGTCTAAAATTTGGAGATGGTTATTTTCTCCCTACTCGCTTGACATAAGAGTTTAATACAGAACTATACATACTAATACACAATTATTGACTTTTAAACTTGATTTAAAATTCTTATAGTGGTAAAAAGTTAAATGCGCTATTTTCTGCATGTGATAGTTCATTATTGTTAATTATATTTTGTATACCTAGTGGCAATGGATATTTATCCAAAAAACCAAACAAGTTGTTCATAATATAAATACACACTGTAAAAATTAATGCTGTCTTTTACTTTATAGTAATAAACTATAAAAATTTCTAATTTTATAGTAACTAAAACTTTCTAATTTTGTAGTAACTGTAAAAATTTCTAATTTTATAGTAACGGTAAAAAGTTCTAATTTTATAGTACTAACCTGTAAAATTGCTAATTTTACAGTAATAAACTTCAGAATTGTTAATTTTACAGTTTATTACCGTGAATTATACAGTTTAATACTGGAACCTTAACTACCAGTATTAAACTGTTGTTTTTGCAGTATCATATTGCTAAATTTTACGGCAATAAATTGTAAAATCTTAGAATTGTACATAAATTAACTGTAAAATTGCTAGTTTTCCAGTTTGTTACTGTGCATTACAGTTTTAAATTGAAACCTCGGCTTCCAGTAATATACTGTAAAAACAACATTTAATTTTTTGCAGTGCAGATGGCATTTTATAACCCCCTTATCTCATAGATATATTCAAGAGAAAAACTGGCATCCTTTTACGACACAAGTCTTTAGAAATCGGAAAAACAAAGTGTAAAATCGCCTCTCAAAATCAAAGTGACAAGACTTTTTCATATCAAAATTTTCAGAGGAAACGCAACTATCAAATCATGGGAGAAAAAAGTAGCTTCCGCTTTTTATTTCAGTAGCATCTTTGTCAATCCATCAAGTTCTGTGAGAAAACTGTCATAACTTTAGCGTAATATCGAAAAAGGTATTTTCTTTTCAAGTAGATAAACCACGCAGACTTACAGTGAAAGAACTTTCGTATAAATACCAAGAGAAGGATGCAAATCTATTCTGTGAGATTAAAGTGCATAATGGAATATTACTATTTTATTTAAAAAGTTAGACACTATGAAGCTCTTCGTTCTTTTTAGGTGGTTAATTAAATTTTAACATTCAAACAAAAAATACATAATGATTACTTATTAATATTATACAATTTTGTTTCTTAATTATGTTTTTTTTTACACTGCAAAAAATGAATTGTTGTTTTTACAGTATAATATTGGTAGCCGAGGTTTTAATTTAAAACCGTTAATATTCACATTAATTTATTGTAAAATTAGAAATCTTACAGATTTTTACGGTAGAATTAGAAGTTTTACAGTTTACTGCCTGGTAAAAACAATCCTTAATTATCAGTTTGTTATCTGATTGATTTTAACTTATAATTTCTGTAATGCTTTAAACCGTACTTTTTCTCGAAAAATGTTTGTGTCCCAGTTGAAAGTCCATTTAGAATAGCCTTTTGGATACATCGTGGTGTCCTTCTAAATTGATTTGTTTTTTTATAACTTCTAATTTAAAAGACGAATTGATTGTATCAATGGACTACGCCGAGTTTCAAAACGTCTACTCAGTTTCAGCACTGCTGCTTTCTAAAAATATGATACGTTCTCTAATGTGTCGTAAACAGTCGTCCATAGAATTTCATATTTAAAACTGAAAAGTATGTGAGTGACTAAATACTCTTTCTATTTTCCCATTTCAATCAAAAAGTCGATCGTAAAATGTTTCATTTGTCATATATGAAAGATTTTATGGAATTTTTTGTGCTGTAGAGTCCGCAACATGAGTGTTACCAATTTTTCAATCAAATACTTAATACATCTACAAATATCCAAACAAATTCAAGACAATTAACATATTCTCATAGTTCAAACATTTAATGGCAAATATCTAATGCAAAAAATTATACCCAATGAGCTTTGTTGCTGACACTTTTTGGACAAAATACTGTGAAATGGCCCATATGCATCTTTAAGCCTTAATATCTTAAAGATATATGTGTCAAACTCGCAGAGAGACGCATATCGGAGAATCTAGAAAATTATCCTTTCAGACAAAAGTAAGCTACGATTTCAATAATTGATTGCGACAGTATTTTTATTTTTTATTTTAATGATCTCAATACGGTGAATGAAGATTTGATATTACCATAAAAATAAATAAATTTCTCCAGGCAAAAGACGAAATGAAAACGATGTTCTTATTTCAATTCAATTAATTTAAAGGTTACGATCCAAATTCTGAATGAAATTTTATGGTGGGAGAAAAATATCGCAGTCTTGTAATAATTTGAAATAAAAATTCAGTTTATTTTTTCCCGCAACGTAACGAAGCAGTCTACCAATTCAAAAAAATCAAATAAAACAGTAAAGCAGATAAATATCATTATCTAATTAAGGAAAGAAGAGCATAATAATATCAATAAATTTGTTTAATGATTATCATATTCATGACTAGTGTAAAGCAATTTATTTCGTTATCATATTCAGTTTATAAGAGGAAAACCAACGTTTTACTAACCAGAAAAAGAAAAGAGAATTACAAGGATAAAATGTACAGTTATTAATTTAAAAAGAGACAAAGGTTATTTTAATATCGAAATAAAAGGAGAAAGGTAAGCAAAGAATATCTATTTGCTATGCAAATATGTCTCTCGTTAAATATGGAAAACGGGGGAAGAAAAGAAGAAACTGAAATCTTTGCCGGAAGCCATAGTTTAACAACTGGAAACTTTGAAAAAATAACTATTAATTGTATACAATATGTTTTAATGTCCGTCCAGGCTTTTTTTGTGACTTTGTCATGCGTATCGAATAAGCTCTTATATTTTTTAATTTAAAAGCCACAAAAGAAATTGTTAGATTTTAATTAGAAATGAATATAAAAGACTAATAAAAATGCATTTAATAAAGAAGAAATATTGAATAAATGAATTTTAAAAGATCAAATAATTTTTTCTCTTCCTTTTAATTCGTTTTCCCCCTTTCTTTTTGATTTGGAAAAAAAAAAAAATACAGTTCCCTACATGCTACGTTCAAAAATTCTAGGGAATTAGGTTCATTCTTTATGCATGCATTTTATTCTGCAATGCGCAACTATAAAAAACAGATAATTACCAGTATACTTTCATGATAAGCACAAAAGTGTTATTTGCAACTGAGACCAAAATGAGAAACTACTTTTAAAATTTTACGCCTCTTTACAATTAACCCTACACTGCATGGTGTTGCCAATTGGCTACATGGACAATTTGTCTTCCTTATGAATAGCAGAATGTAGTCATAAGGCAACTCAATGCATAAAAAGCAAGCATTGGGTATTTAAAGCAATTATCACCATTTATCCTCCATACATGGCAGCACTGGTCTGTTACATGCTCTTAAATGAATCCATATGGATAGCTTTTAAAATCACTCAAACTACCATGTTTTGAAATTATTTTTTACAATGAAATATTTTTCTTCGTCTTTTAAAAAAATAACATGAATAAAATAAACATTTATCTTTCGTTTAAGGTGCGTTTTACATCAAAATAATTATTTGAAAAAAATCTAGGACATAATACACGTCTGTAGCCATTTGGCAACATTATGCAGTAAGCATCCAGAGAACACTTCGATTCATCTCTATAGTTCATGAAGTATGTGCTTTGTTTATGTTTCGCGCTAGCTTCTTTCTCTTTTTGGAAGGTATAATATAATCATGCGGACCCAAAAGTGGTACTTTCGGCTGTTCTACCGTTTATAAGACCTCGCAATTATCAATGCTTAGTTGATGTTCAACAGAGTGAACAAACAAAAAATCAATAGGGAAAAGCCTTTAAAACGTGTTCATTTTAGATTTCAGTTAGCACAAACGTTGTGCTTACACGGACAAGTAAAGTCATTAATAATTTTAAAATATAGTTTTGAAAAAAACTAAAAAATACGCTTTTACATAGGAATGCGCTGTGATCATCACGGGTTTCCCTCTGATTTTCAAAACTACTGAATATCCGCACTTAAGTTTACATGTACTTATAATACATCAATATGCAATACAGTTTAGCCTTTGATATTAAAAATAATATTAAATATATTACTTTTATATTTGCAAAGAACGTAAATTTTATCTTTTATTCAGAGTTACATACATACATACAAACAAAACCACATGTGAAATTGATAAAAACGTAATAAAAAGAGACCATTAGCTACAGAGGAACTAGTTACAAACCAAAAAAAAAAAAAGAGAGAAAAGAAAGAAAGCTTGCGCGAGAGAGTCTTCAAAAGACATCAGATTTGACAGAATTGATCATCGGAAAGTACCAGTACATATAAAAAATAATGTAAAATGCCAAAATGTAAAGGATTACAAGAGTACAGTGCACCAAATGTTCAATTCCTCTATTTTTTTACAAAAAGAACTAATTTCAAGACTATCATTTACAATCATTTTTATCTTTTAATGCATGGTGTAGCCATTTGGCAACAAAACTCTTTTTAATTAGAAAGGGGTGAAAATTAAGAGTTAAATTTTTAAAAATATTTTTCCATGTTTTCTTATTACATTTGACAAACACATATATTTTTTTCTACGAAAAATAAAAAATCATGCAGTGTAGGGTTAATTCAGATTCCGCCTTTTCCTCCATGCAATTTTCCGAGGCACAATTGCCAAATGATACTTTTAATTGCTACACATAATGAAAATATGTGTAGCTAAAAAAAGCTTATAAATGGCTTACTAATAATACATGAACATGAAATTTATTACACTTATAATTCCTTACATGAAATAGATTACTCATAATTCTCAAAAATATTATTTCCCAATATATACACCTAAATAGCGAGAAAAGACAGAGCATCAATACTGCTGTGCTAAGCACAAAAGTGGTACTTGCGGTCGAGCTCAAACTGAGATATAGCTCTTAACCCTTCACTGCACGATTTTTTATATTTTCATGAAAAAATCATATGTTACCTTTTAACAGCTCTGAGTTCAGGAAAAATGAAGAAAAAAAAATTCTTAAAAATGTGCGTCAAAAATGATGTTTTAATTGTTTGTTCTACATATGGCACAAAGCACATAGCATATGCTTTGTATACCGATAAGTGTAATAATCTACAATGTGTTTTGTGCCATAAGTGGTACAAACAAATTTGCCACTAAGTGTATTAAAACATTTTTAGAACAAAGGAAAAAATGACTAAGCACACTTCTAACGGAAATGCAGACACTCTTTTTTTCAAAAGCAAGAACTGTAATACCTAGACTAGTACATCTAACTACTATATAAACATCACACTAAATTATTATAGCAATGTTCCAGAAGGGGCACAAAACTCAGTTTAACTGCATTTAAATATCATAAGAATTTATGAGGGGTTTTTTTTTGGTGTGTGTCAGATCAGGCACACCGTGCAGTGAAGGGTTAAAAGTTTTGCGCCTTCTTTTATTTGATTTAAATGACACTTTTTCAGATCTTTTAAAAAAATATTTCCCATTTACAAATACGCATAAAACGTTGTATCTAGGTAATATATGCCTAGAGTATGCCTATGTAATATATGCTACGGAGAACCCTCTCGGGACAGCAACTCTATTTGGGAAAAAAGTGCAGATACTACTGTAGTAGTGCATTGTAGTTGATTTTTTCAATCAAATTTAACGAAGGACTATTTCATATTTACATGCTCCACCGCATTAAATGCCCAGTTATTACTTTTTGGAATTGATGGGCTTGGGAGAAAAAGGGGTTATGTGACAAAACAGAAATTGCGAGTAATTAAAGTTCAACTATTATAGTTTCAAATTTTACAGCTTATTTTATTTTCTGGTTTTGTCATTAGTGTGCGTATGAAATTGGTCGATTGATACACTAGGTGGCCAAAAGTATCCGGACACTTTCAAAAATTCACATTCTTACATATAGCTCGAGAAATAAGTGATCAATTGTTCTTTAACTTTAGTCATACAAAATATAGACTTCACCGAACATTTCCAAGTTGAAATTAAATTACCCTTGCATTTGGGGGACGACAAGAAGTGGGTTGAAAGAAAAACCGCTTTTTGACCATAACTCTTCGAAAATAGCTCGGAATAAGCTATCAATTTCAGTAATTAATTAGCATACTATGTATAATTACTGTACAAATTTTTATGAACGTACCACTATTACTTCTGAAGATATGAAACATTTTTGATAAAACGGCAATTTTATTTGAAGGGTTTTTGCTCATAACACGCAGAGTTTTTGATCAAACCTTATCACAACTTCAGGAAAGATGACAAAATACAAGAGAAAGAACATACTAAAGCGGTAAATAAAAATATTAAAAATTCGATGAGATATGAACGTTAAAAGGAAATAATTTTTCACGGCGCATGCGCGAACGACAGAAATTTATAACTACAAAAATATTGTAGCCTGATTTATACTGCATCTTATAAAAAAAGTTTCAGTTGAATATCATGAAAAATGAAAAAGATATCAGCGATCTAGTGAGCTGTATTTCATTCAGTCGCAGACAATACATAAATAGTGAGGGGTTGTCCACAAATAGTGTGGTGACAATCGATCATTTTTTTTCAATGTTAAATTGTATACAGTTTGAAAATTTATATTCGGCATAGAAGTCACATTTCGTCTGTTCGGCCAAAAAGACCTTATACGTACGTTTCCAAAAGTATCCGGACACCCTCTGAAACGTTGGTTTTGAAAGACGACGCAATAACCTTTAATTTAAAAATAGCTCTTTGTGGACAGACCCTCACTATTAATGTATTGCCTACGAATGAATGAAATACAGCTCACTAGATCGCTGATATCTTTTTCATTTTTCATGATATTCAACTGAAACTTTTTTTATAAGATGCAGTATAAATCAGGCTACAATATTTTTGTAGTTATAAATTTCTGTCGTTCGCGCATGCGCCGTGAAAAATTATTTCCTTTTAACGTTCATATCTCATCGAATTTTTAATATTTTTATTTACGGTTTTAGTATGTTCTTTCTCTTGTATTTTGTCATCTTTCCTGAAGTTGTGATAAGGTTTGATCAAAAACTCTGCGTGTTATGAGCAAAAACCCTTCAAATAAAATTGCCGTTTTATCAAAAATGTTTCATATCTTCAGAAGTAATAGTGGTACGTTCATAAAAATTTGTACAGTAATTATACATAGTATGCTAATTAATTACTGAAATTGATAGCTTATTCCGAGCTATTTTCGAAGAGTTATGGTCAAAAAGCGGTTTTTCTTTCAACCCCCTTCTTGTCGTCCCCCAAATGCAAGGGTAATTTAATTTCAACTTGGAAATGTTCGGTGAAGCCTATATTTTGTATGACTAAAGTTAAAGAACAATTGATCACTTATTTCTCGAGCTATATGTAAAAATGTGTATTTTTGAAAGTGTCCGGATACTTTTGGCCACCTAGTGTATATACTGTTTGATGCGCCAAATTTGATTTGCTTACCTGTATCCATTGCTTACCATTGTACAGAATGTTCATTTTTTAGAATATAACTTAGCCCTTCATCCTCCTTACCCTTCAATTATAAACACTACTTCTGATTTTTTCAGAGGCAGTGATATGCAGAGAAGTGATGGAATAGCGTACAATAAATTGTTTAACCGATTTAACCGTTAATTACGATGCTATCAAAGATATCTAAAGCAAAATTTAGTGTAAAGTTTTGAATATGAGACGGAATTCGGTTTACTTCCGGATGCGAATAAATTGAGAAGAATATAAAACTCGTTCTGTTCTTCTCTTAAAAATTCAACTATATTTAAGAGAACAAAGTGCAATAGAATCACTGAAAATGTCGTTTCTATAAATTTCTTCTAATTTCAAAGGTTTGGACGAGTAAAGACGTAAAAAAAAGAGTGAAAGAAGTTCTATGGAAGCTTTGATTATATGGTCTCCTTTAGGTTACTTTTGTGCAACTACTTTGGCAGTTACGGATAAGGGTAATGACTATCTTGGGTGGACTTCTGCTATTGACAGTATCTTGACGACAGGAATGTATTTTTACAACTCAAATGATATTCTTTTGCAGAAATGATGCCATTTTCATTATTTTTTTTTTATCGATCCCTGTTTTTTTAATTGTGATAATTTGTTATTTTGCAAATTCTTCGACATTAGGAAAAAAAAAGTTGTCGGTCAAATGTATTCACTTTTAGTATGAAAGTATTTTCTGTTCTATTTAGTTTATGACAGTTGAAAAGTTAAAAAAAATAAAAATGAAAAACAATTTTTTGGGCTCGGGTGTGGCATATTCAGTTAGTATTTATAGTTTTTTATGTGTAGTTTATATATTTATTTCTTTAATTAAAAAAACGTTATTTTTAAAAGCACTGGTACTGTATGTTTTGCTAAAAATATAAATAAATAGATACATCAGAATTCCCACTACACTAGTATCATGCGTGTTAATGAAATGCATAAAAAATTGTTATCTATATTTCAATAATTACACTACCCGAAAAGAAAAGTGACGTTTAGAAAATGTACTTGTTTTTCAAAAGAAACTCGTTGAAAACAGTGAACCTTCGGAATATTTCCCGGAACGTTAAGTAATTGTTTGATAGGGTACCTGTTCCTTTATCTTTATCTTTTCTTTTTTTTAAAGCTTTAATTTTTAGAAAGTAACTAGTTCAGATGAAATTGAAAACAAGAAAAAAAAAAAATCTTGGAAATTTTAATTTGATAATAAACTGGCTGAGCAGGAATGTATTTTTAGTTAGTTATTCAGAGTTACAAAAGATAAAATTTACTGATATCGCGGTGGGAAAACCTCAGAAAATACAAAGGTATTAGGCTCATTCATGTATGCAATCAGTTTCTCAATTCAAAAATGAAAAGCTATTTTTATTAAAACATATATACGAGTAGAGAAAAAAATCTAAATTAAATGCCTTTGATTTTTTTTATTTGTATTATTTTAATTTCAAAGAGAACTGTAATTGTGTTTGTGTTGTCTATTACTTTCCAAGAGTTAAAATGATTACGACATGTGTTTTTTTTTTAAATTTATACTTTATATTAATATTTATAACTGATTATATCAGTAAGAAACTATAATGAAAAAAAAAGTAACTCGCATTTTTTCTTTAAAAAATAAAAAACGAATATTGTCATAAATAGAAAAGAAAACACTTTTTATCATCGTATTGTACAATAAGATAGTTAAAAAATTGAAAAATTGCATATTTTTAATCGAGTAATCATTTTTGATTCCTGAGCGAACTGATTATTTTATTAGGAAATGTAAAATTATTATTTTATAGTTTTTTGTGTATGTTTTTTATTAGAAACGAATTACAATACATAAATTGCATAGGTGACTATTAGGGCTAGGATTTTGATGATAAATGCAATGTGATTTCTTACTTTTTTCATTTTTGTGTATTTTCATTTCCTTTAAAATGCATTGTTAAGGATTTTATAGGGCCACCCTTTTGTTTTTTTTAGATTTTTAGCTACCATTTAATTCTTTTTATCCCTAAAATGCAAATTCTTTAATTGTTTTTTTTAGGTGTTTTGAATGATATATATATTTTTTCATTTTAAAAGCATTTTGCTGTGTGTAAAAAAAAGAATGTCGTAGTTATAAAAAAATGTTTTACGTAAACTTTGTTATTGTTTATAGATACTCTCAACAGTAAATAATAATTTTTTTTAAGTTTAAGAATGAACAACACATGCTTTAAAGAACGTTTAAATACTATTTAATAACTTCTTAATTTCTTGTTTTTGAATAATAGTCAATCCCTTAAAAAAATCAGTTACTAGTTTACAGTAAATTTTGTACTCGAGCTATAATAATTCTTAAGTTATCACATTTATTTTTTATTTAGTTAACAAATACTGGTTTTACTTTAAATTTTACAATTAGAAGCAATTAAAATAAACTTTCTCTAAACTTTAAGGGTATTTTCAATATAGGATCACATTTAGATACTTTTTTTAGGCTTGAAAAAAATTGATTTTAGGTCGTCAATATCCTAACATAACAATTTATCTTAGCAATAACTACCCATATTTCGTGCTCTTTTATACTACAGTAAAGCCAGTATTTGATTAGGACAAGTTCTCTATTGTAGATATTAGCTAAGAATAATTTTAAAATATATGTTTGATGAAATGGACTTTCATGTACCTCCTGCTATTTTATTGATACTGTTACAAATAATATTTACCATTCTTTATAATAAAGTTATTTCATTCATTGTTTTCAACGTGAAAGTTGAAAACAATGTCGTTTCTTTCTTTTTTTTTGTTTTGTTAAAATATCTATTACTGGTACCTGAAAGTTGGGGGATGACTACATAGTTTTGAATTCCACATATAATACCATTTTTTTTAAACCAACCATGGACTTTTGTGGTAGGTTAACTTGAAGTTTCACTTTGAAAAAGAAAATACCAACACAAATAAATAATTTGAAAGCTTTTGAATTTAAAATTCTTACCCCCTATCTTGGGGTAAGATGACCGATACTTTTGGGATAAGATGCCGTATAAAAGATCAATGCGACTCCCAACCAATCAGTCAATCACCAAATTTATTGTAATGAAATGACTTAAGGAACGTTGTACATGTACGCTCACATAACACTGCTTTATATAATTTTTTAAATTTAGTTTTCTTTACACTAAACTCCCCACCATTTCACAGACTGGATTCAAAAGCAGGACATGATTTATTGAGCAAGCTACTTCATACAGTGAATTTGATTAAATATCGTTTTACCGATACACTAACATTACATTTATTTGTACCTCAGAGAAATAAATCTAACATATGTTTCATGCTCAAAAAATATCGATCAACAATTGATTTGCTTTCCAGTAGGTGCTAAAAAAGAACATCAGCCCTCTCTCATCGCTCAAAGCTTTGAACTTTCTGTAGATTAGGTTTACAATGCTATTATTTCCTCTTTACCACGTTACACTAAAATGCGTTCGCTGCATTACTGCTTTTAAATTCAAACAAGTGAAGCAGCTTTCAAGTGCACAATAACGTATCATTTCAGAAGGGGAAACTGTTGTAACTTTAATTTTCTGCATCAAAAATGTTTCATAAAGGCTCTACGTTAAATCCACCTTTTGAGCAGAGAGAGAGAACTCAGTTGGCTTGTATTCATTGAAGTTTGCGAGCAATAATGACAAGCCATTTGCAAGTTCGCCCACTAAATGTTCACTCTCCCGGAATTTCTGCTAGATAACGCAACAAAAGCGATACGAGAGATTGCAGTTGCAAATGACGCATGCAAATGGCGTACATATCGTTTTATCCAGATTTACTCATTCCGTTTTAAAATTTGAATTAAAAATACTCAAGAGTTATTTGAACATATTAGCTTTGGAAATGATACAAGATAGAGTATCAACTTGATTTTTCCAAAGTAAAAATACAGTATTAAATAAATTACACGAAATACTGATGACGTTTACGTCATATTCAATGATCTAAAATACTTTTTCACAGTCGACTAATTTACGCAGTTCCCAAATCTAAGTTTTTAGATACTTTTTAATGATATGAAAAAGGATTTGATAAAAGTAGTGACTCATTCTCTACTATTAACATTTTTATGCATATGTACACTGTTAAAAATTTTCCTGAAATTTTACGGTGAAAGTCACTGGCATCCATGTTGGCTGTCACTTTTACCGTAAAATATTTTTTTACTGTAAAATTTTACGGAAGATAAAACGAGAATTAAAAAGCGCGAGATACGAACGAAAAGGATCGAACCCGGGACCCGATTTTTAACACTACTTTACTATCCACTGTACCAGATGAGACATATCAGGAGAGCGGAAATAGGGTGTTATATGCATCTCACAGTGTGTCACGTGGTAATCAATTGGCGCTGCAATCTCAATTTTTTTTCGGTACAATTTTCTGTAAAAATTTTCTGCACTGTAAACGCTGCATTTTACAGTAACATTTACCATTAAAGCTTCCTGAAGTTTTTAACAGTGTAATAATACTAATTCGAGATCTGCCATCAGAATTTAAATGGCTCTAAATCCAAACTTTTGCTGCAATTCATTTTTACAGATTTTTGTTGTTTGTACAAAGATATAGTTATCAAAGAAATTAAATATTTTTGTCCTGCAGGGTTCAACTTATGAGATAAATCAATTTTTAAAATATAGTAGCATTTATGAAAGTTTAGTTTTTGAAAGTTATCTTTTTATTTTTTTTTTACAATCCCCCCCCCTTAAAGGTACGGCTCTTTCTCATGGCGGAAGGTATAAATAAGATTAATAATGTTAATATAATTAGGAAAACATTTCATTAATCTAATTTTTATTTGCTCTACCCTCTAAAACCGTAAATTCAAATAATGCTCGTCTTCCACAGTACACGCATGACATATGGACCCGTTTATTGGATAGGCAACCATTCATAGTACAACAACACATTCATACAAATACAGGACAAGAATCTCAGAAAGAAAGAACATCTACACCAGTGTAGGATTCAGACCCCGAACCTCCCCATCCGCAGTCAGAATTCTCTTACTGCTTTACGAGATTGCTAGCATTTAGTGTAATGCGATCTAAGTAAAGTAATGAAGATAAAAGTCAAAACAAATGTCTGGCATACATTTTCAGCTTTGTTTATATACTTCAATCTAGAATACAACGCTTTTACATCAAATTTCTTAAAAAAAAGTAATATAATTTATCTGGACTTTTGCCGAATCGTCACAATAGGAAAAAGCAAAATAACGATGATTTGTTATCGAAATGCGGCATTCGTCTCACCATATGAAAAGTAAATCCCCATTTCTTTTGTAAGAAAGCTTTTCAGAAAACCTTTTTTATATTTTTTTCTGTGCTTTTCTGGTTTAAGCACATTTCTGTATTTATTTCTGTAACCAGACTTAGAAAAGAAGTAATAGATTGATTGCTGCTTAATAAATATCTGATTATTTTTTTTTTTTGGTTTTTTAAGTTTGTGTTTTTAAGAAATTATCTTTTATATGAAAAAAAAATGTCCAATAAGAAATTCAATTGTAAAATTCATAAACACCCTGCAGTGAGATAATTCATTTTTAGAGATTACAACTTTTATCTAAGAAATGAAATCTACAATATTGTTCCATTTGACAGGATTCAACTTTTAGAGAAATGAGCAACATTACTTATTTTGGATGGCAGTTTTTATTTTTTATTTTAGACTTAATTTTTTTTAAAGTTGTATGATGTATGTAAATGATGGTATTGACATTGATGGTATTTAAATTGCCAATATCATTTTCAATAATAAGGGTTTCAAATGATTCAAAGTTTACATTTATAGCCTTTACTTTTGCTTCATCAAAAACGAATTGTTTTGATAAAACCTCACATTTATACCACCATGAGTCGTAGGTATAAATAATTAAATAAGTTTAATGAAAACATATGTTGTATATGGTAGCTTCCTTAGCAGCATCATCTCATCGGCTCATGATCGGCCATTCATTGAAACCCGCTGAAATTCTCATCGGCCGATGATCCAATATGTCTCATCGACCAAACAAAATCCGAGCAGCAAAATCCGATGAGTTTTGCTCGAAATACGATGAGATTAGGAGCAATTTACGAGCAGAACAGTCCCGTGCCGATGAATTTCATCGGGAAACTTTATCGGAAGGATATCGTTTGCCGATGGAATATAGCTCGGCTTATTTTCGTCGGGAAAGTTGATCGGAAGGCACTTTCAGATGAAAAGTAGCTCATCGAAAACCGTGCTCGGATACTGATCGGAACGATGTCATCGTGCGTTACGGGATCAGTTTACGAGGAGTTCGATGATCGACCGAGTGAAATCCGATGAGTTGATGCTACTTAGGTTAAATACATTTTTCCTTCAGTGCAGTGGTTTTTCGTTTCTACTTCGACCTCCTGAAAATATTGTTAGTGATAACCCTTTCAATTCTTAACGCACCTTCATGTTCAATAGGTGATTTGTGGTTCCTATGCCTATTGCAAAATATGTCATCAACAATAGTTTGTAACGGTTTCGAATTTTTAAAATTAGATTTTTCCGACAAATATTTTGCATAAAAAACTGTTTTAAGTATTCGTCGTGATTGATGTCACCTTGGCTACACAACTATCAAGCGTCTATTATAACTATTTACTAAATCTTTGACTTATTAAGTCACTTTTTTTTTAAAGTACTACTTACATTAACCATGTAATTTCGGCTTGAGGATTTTATGGTATTATTTGCTTCAATTTGAGAAGCTTTTGTGTAATGTTCTAATAAGAAAACCTTCTCGTCCATAATTTTTCGTACATATATTCTTACTAAAGAATTCTCGAAGTATTTAGATGCATAATTTTTAATTAGACGTACGTACAAAACCACATTTTTAGACGAATGCAAATATACAGGAACTTTCCTGCTACAAAATTTTCTGAGTTCAAAAATTCAAACAGAGGAGGTATTTTTCTGACATAAATTCGAAACAAAAGATATTTTTTTGCAACATCAAATGTTTCAGTTTTTTTCTCAGAAAAATATCTGCTGGGTAAGTATCCCTTAAACCCCTCGGGATTGAACATTTTTGTGAAACTCTTCTGCCTGCAAACTCAACAGTTTCTTTTTCAAATATTTCGTCATTTCGTGCATCTTTTTCCCATGGAAAAGATAAAAAGTGTTATATTCTTTGTAATCGAAGAAACAACCTTAATATTTGTTTTTTAAAAAAATTTGTAATGATGATATGAATTGATTTTTTGTTTAAGATAAAAAAAGATGTACCTTCCAAGTACACCCTTCCAAATATTAGAAACAGCTATGCTTCTTTAACACCATAATACGAAAGATTTTCTACTTCATATTAAACGAATTTCATAAAAAAAAGAGTAATTATTAGGGAAATTGTTTTCGTATGTTCTGTCTCATAACTATAACTCTCATATTCTAAAAAATCTAGAGATACATTGAGTATAGCTTTTAACTTTATTTTCACCGACTAAATTTGCGTCACAATACTATTTATAGTAAACACATTATTTAAAAACATCATCTATGGGAAAAAAAAACACTGTTTATTGGACTTTCAGTTATCTCATTGGTTGAAAATGGATTGTACCCTTAAAAATATTTCTCTGAGAAATGAAATCGACGTCTAAAAGTATTTTCAATATACCTTAAATCAAAAAAGAATGATTTTTTTGTATATTAATAGTCCTTAAAAAATTACTCTCATTAATATACAATTATATGTAATCGATTACAATCGTAAATTGTTGTCAAGAAAATAAAGTAATCATTTAATTCTTACACAAGCAAAGCCATTGTACATTCTATGTATAAGTGTTTGGGTCTCATACTGTATATTGGTGATGAAATAGGCTCAATGATGCAAAATTACCCCAATAACAACAACTTGTATTGCTCAAAAATTAATTTGTATCTAAAAAGTAAAGTGCACTATGTTTAGTTATGTCAAAATCTATATTTCACACAATCTTACTCAAATTTTTATGTACTTTTCATAGATATAACTCATGAATATTTTAATAAACAAATTATCACTTTATAAGCACGTCTAAGACACTGACCAACGACTAACGAAAAGTATCATAAGCGTAGCATAGCTACCTGCAGACACTGAAATACAGATATAAGTGTTTCCCCGTTTAACGTATACTACCTCTATTTTCATAACCGCTCGTCTTAGGCTCATACGTAAAGATGCAAAAATGTCTTAAATGATGTGCAAATCTATTATATTTAAAGCTTGAAGCGCGAAGTAAAATTAGAGTTAAAATAACTTTTTTAAGGACTTTTTAAACGGATCCTAGGTCCCCTAACTTATGTTTAGGGAAGTATTCTACGTTGAAAAGTCAGTCCAAAATAAACATAAAAAAACCAAAACTTTAGTAGATATCCGAGTCAAAAATTTTAAGGGACCGTGCAGAAGATAAAATTGGAACCTATCATCCTTTTAGTAGAATTACAAGTTGTCGAAGCAAAAAAGCTAAATACAGTCGAACCTGTTTATCTCGACACTGCTTATCTCGAAAACCTCTCTATGTCGAAATTTTTCAATTTCTCTGAGTTTACAGCACAACTTTAATGTTTTTTCTCATGTTTATCTCGGAGGATTTTTCCTCCATATCTCGAATTTTGACCACTCTCATTTTTGAATTTCATCTCCAGCCACTTTTATCAATGGTACAACTAGGAGAAAAAAATTATCTTCTGCAAAATCATTTAAAGACTATATTCGTTCTTAAAAACAAGCATTACCTTGCTACCGTTATTGTCATCATAATTAGTGAAACGTGAAGTCACAACATGTTATAAAGTAAAATATTTAACAATATCAAAGCAAAACAAGCTAATAAGTAGTTGACTTTGTTCCAATTGCTTTTTTTGTAAATTTTATCACAACTTCTGTATCTCGAAACCTCCGTAACGCGAATTTTTCTTCTGTCCCCTGAAATTTAAGATAGGCAAGTTTGACTGCATTTACACTAAAGTGACAAAAGTCATGGGATACCTCTTAATATCGTGTCGGCCCTCCTTTTGCCCGGCGAAGTGCAACAACTCGACGTGGCATGGACTCAACAAGTCGTTGGAAGTCTTCTGCAGGAATATTGAGCCATGCTGTCTCGATAGACGTCCATAATTGTGAAAGCGTTGATGGGGCAGGATTTTGGGCACGAACAGACCTCTCGATGGTGTCCCATAAATGCTCAATGGGATTCATGTCGGGCGATCTAGGTGGCCAAATCATTCGTTGCAATTGTCCAGAATTTTCTTCAAACCAATTGCGAACAGTTGTGGCCCGGTGACATGGCGCATTGTCATCCATAAAAATCCCATCGTTGTTTGGGTACATGAAGTCCATGAATGGCTGCAAGTGATCTCCAAGTAGCTGCACATAAGCATTTCCAGTCAATGTTCGGTCCAGTCGCACTAGAGGACCAAGTCCATGCCATGAAAAAACAGCCCACACCATTACGGAGCCACCACCAGCTTGAACAGTGCCTTGCTGACAGTTTGGGTCCATGGCTTCGTGGGGTCTGCGCCACACTCGAACCCTACCATCGGCTCTTACCAGCTGAAATCGTGACTCATCGGACCAGGCCACGGTTTTCCATTCATCTAGGGACCAACCGATATGCTCACGTGCCCACGAGAGTCGCTGCAAGCGATGTCGTTCTGTCAGTAAAGGCACTCGAGTCGGTCTTCTGCTGGAATAGCCCAAGAAATCCAAATTTCTCCGCACAGTTCTAGCAGACACGTCCATTGTACGTCCCACATTGATTTCTACGGTGATTTGACGCAGTGTTGCTTGTCTGTTAGAATTTACGACTCTTTGCAGACGTCGCCGGTCTCGATCTTTAAGTGCAGGCGGTCGACCACTGCGCTGTCCATGGTGGGATGTTATGCCTGAAATTTCATACTCTCAGCACACTCTTGACACAGTGGATCTGGGAATGTTGAATTCTCTAACGATTTCCGAAATGGCATGACCCATGCGTCTAGCTCCAACTAACATTCCGCGTTCAAAGTCTGTTAATTCACGTCGTGTGGTCATCATCACGTTAAAACCTCTTTACATGAATAACTTGAACAGAAATGAAAGCTCTGTAAAAGCACTGCGCATTTATACCTGTTCTATGCGATGCTACTGCCATCTGAAAATTTGCATATTGCTATCCCATGACTTTTGTCACTTCAGTGTATATGTGTGTAAAAACATGCGACTAAAACTATTATTCAACCGCGACGAGATGGCCGGTGTCAATCAAATGAGAAAACGAGTCTATCCCTTAAAATAGGTAGAGAAGGAAGAAACTCCAGTGTGGCCATATTTGCAAGTTTAGCGACATTTTGGCGAAGTGATAAGTTTTATGAAATATTAAATAATTCTTCGAGCCACACCTGCATTTGGCGAGGAAGTGAAAACAAGTCTTTGCTTTCTTTATTGCAACCCTTATGTTACCATTTTGTATTTAAATTTAAATAAACAGTTGGAGGCGCTGCAGTTAATGACCAATGGCTGCGGAAAGATATAAAACCAAGACCCACCTACTTTCTTGTATCCAGTGAGAAATCTTTCTCGAATGTGCAAAAATTAAAATAGTTTCCTCTTTGGCTAATTTCTCAAATTAGGAGACCAATTAAAGGTAAGCAAGGTCACGTATTCAAGCTTTATAACCAATGCCGCAATTGTGAACCCCATTCCTCAATTTTCATCTGCGTATCACCCCTTCCCAAAAAATGGACAATCCTGAAAAAAGGAGGAGTCATAGGCCATCTCTGCGAAGTTGAATAATAGTACTATTTAAAACGAACATGGTCTGCACGAATATAGTTTTAAATCCTTGTTAGCCTAGTTGCAATAGTCACAAAACGCTGCGTTTGATATTGTAGTTAATATTGTTTGTACCAATGTCAAACCTTTTGTGTTGAATTAGTTTTTTATGCCATTGATTTCTCTATATATAAGTTATATGACTTAGAGACAGAAAAAAGTAAGATTTTGTATCTTCTCACACTTTTTTTTCTTCTTCTTCCAACGTAACTTCGCACCTTATTTTGAGCATTTTCGCAATGGGAAGTATGCATCCAAAGGACTAAGTGTTGAATAAATCGAGGCCTTGCTGGTTAAATGGCTACACGCTGAATAAAATCTGATGTTTTGCATATATTTTTGGTAAAATTATATTTCTTCGTTAATACAAAATACTATTTTGAAATCATACTTGCTTTTGAAAATAGTTGTAATTGCATTAAACGAAAAGTTTCGTTATTACTAAGTTTTTTGCAAAGTTCTTTTTTTTTAGACAAATATGTGTCTGCTAAAGAAATCAATGCCAAGTTTGATTAGAAGGTTTCCATTAGGCATCGTTTCGGTTTTTCCATTTATTTCTCTCTTTTTTGGCACTCTGTTGTGAAAGAATAATGATCGGCTTGGATAAACTTCTGCGGTTGACAGAGAGATGATGAAAGGGATAAAAAGAAATATATTCCCTAATCGGGGAAACATTTCTTTCTTTTGACCGTAACTCCTTTCTTGCATGTTAAGATAGTATAAATATTTATAGCTAATAAGGTGTTTTTGTCTTGCATATTTGTGAAACTCCATGAGTTATTTTAGTATTCACAGATTCAAACAACCGTAAATGTTGTGCTTTTATAAACAACTAGCTGACCCGGCGAACTCTGTTCCGCCTTAAAGGCAATAAATAAGAAAATTTTTGAATTTATTAAGTTTTTTATTATTAGAAAATACAACAAAATTAAGTACCTACAATAATCATTCATTATTGTTTCTGTATTTTAGTACATAGGTTGCTCTTCACTAAAGTACCATGTGATGC
>JAXGGA010017473.1:0-24275 GCA_038373865.1 Uloborus plumipes | reverse complement strand
GGTGGGGGAGCAACTGAAAAATTTTAATCATTATACTTCAGTTGAGCGCTTTGTTACAGTTGTTAAAGAAACAGTGTCAAACATTCCAAATATTAAAAATCAAACTATAGTATGTATCTGTTTTTTCCCTACCATCTTCCATTTCTATTTTTTTTTTTAATGAACTTGGTCTCTGTTATTGTATTTGCCGCTTTCGTATAATTCCTGCGAAATGAATTTCAATCCTCAAAAAAATGTCAAGGAGTAATTTCACGCCTTGAAAGAGCCTTAGCTATATCTCTGTATTAGTATCTCTAATCCGGTCATTTCGAATTTTTCTAGGTGGGGAGGGGGTGGGGTGCAAAGAGCGTATTTTCAATGTAAATTATACCGAAAAAAAAAAACATTTACAAGTAATTGCATTTCTTCCCCAAAGCTGACGGAATAAGGCGATTGACCCTCTGACCTTCCTGCCTCATAAAACCCGGGCCTGAATATCATAGAGTACAGGACCTTTTTTATGATGTCCAAAAGTTTAGTTTGTTTCATTAACTAATCTTCATTTTGCCATTTATGTCGCTCATTCTACTGATCATCTGTCTATTTGTATATGAAATAAAGCAACCAAAACTGAGTAGCGTTGCTTTATGCATAATCGAAGCTTTTGAAGTTCGTGTTAAAACTGGGGTCTATTTTTTTTTTTTTTTGGAAAATTTAATTTTGAAATTTCGCTTTGACTGACTGAAACGTTGAAGATCAAACAGATATTTTACTGAGCTTTCCTTTCTATTGCGACGGGGGACAGTAGACTATAAAATATTTTGCAGAGGGAGGATGCAAGAAATTTCGTACATGATTTTATCCTTTTAAACCACTTTTGGAATTAGTGTAGAGTTTAATTGATAATGAATACATTACAAATGAAGGGACCAGTGGATAAAGGTGATATGTGACTTTTGAATTTCGCCGATTTATATAAATTCAAATTAGTGTGTGTTCAATTGTGTTAACTCACAAACACAATAGAAGGGGCAAGTGAATAAAGGTGATATGTGACAATTTTTTAAATTTCTAGAAAAAGCGTTCAAAAAAAATTATTACCTTTTCACCTTCATCCATGGTATAAAGTAAGTTTTTCCAAAATTGTCACATATCACCTTTATCCACTTGCTCCTTGAAATATCGTCATAGGTATCCATCCCCCCACAGGAGACTCAACCCCCTAATGCCACGTGTACTCCTCCCCAATAGCGAGAACTAACCAAAAATTACAAAAATACCGCTAAAACACCCGCCATAAAAATTTGAATGACGCAGTCTGCATCATGAATCCCCCTCTCGCAATTGGGCTCCCTTGTTATAATTATGGATTTTTAGAAAACTTCCCTGTTTTCAATAAGCTTTTATTAGTTTCACATGTGGGTTTGTTTGTATGTATGTATGTAACTCTAAATTAAAGCTAAAATTCACGTTCTTTAAAAAAATAAAAGTCATATATTTAATACTAAAGGCTAAACTATATTTCATGTTGATGTATTTATAAGTGCAGTTCCACGAAACTGGAGACATCACACCAAAAAAAAAAGAAAAGAAAAAAAAATTCAATATACCAGTAATTGTTTTATTTCATATGATGTAAAAAAGAATGAATTTTCATAAAATTACGCTAAAAAGGTTAAAAACTCATTTCTTGTAAGTTTTATAGGGAAGTTTTGACGACACAATCTTGGGCACACGTTTTATTGTATTAGAGCAACTGAAAGTTCATATATTTTTTACTTCCTTTTACGTAGTAAAGGAAGTATTGTGATCGCGAAAAAAAAAAAAAAAATCACTCAAATTTGAGTCTAAATTTTGATTTTGCTCACCCCGAATAAATGTTCAGTAGTTTTTTCGACCTATCAGCACGTGCATATGTATCTACCAACATATAAGCAGCCGAAAAATCCTTTTCAACCACCCCCGAGTTAATTACGACGAGTTTTCTCGTGACGTCTGTATATACGTATGTGCGGATGTGGGTCGCATAACTCAAAAACTATATGCCTCAGAAGCTTCTAGCTTGGTATGTAGGCTCTGAGGATGGTCTAGTTGTGCACCTCCCCTTGCAGTTGCATTCGAATGTTCTCAAGGGGTGTTTTATCCCTTTTTTGGGGTAAATCAATGTTAATTTCAATGCAGACTCAAGTGATATGAATTGGCACGTCCACTTGGCGATATGTCGCCAAGCTTTTGGTCGCCAAGTGTTTGACTCCAACTTGGCGACAAATTTGGCGAAAATTTATTTTTTGAATTTGGGTTCAACTTGGCGCTATTGGCGATATTTTGCGAAAAATTCACTGAATGATATTAAAATCAGCAATATTTAGAAAATTAACCATTGTAAAATATTTTTTGCATTGTTTCGTAGCAGATTAGGGGAGTAAATATTTAAATTGTTACCTTGCTCACTCCAAGCACTTTTTTTAACACTTAAGGCAACTACTAAGAAATTTACACGTAAAAGGAAGTAGTGTGGGGTCCATACCAGATTTTTTACTTATGAAATCAACTGGTATGTCTACAGTCTTATTTTTTATTGAAAGGTAGTTTATGAATAAAGAGATTAGGAGTACAAAGAAACTTTAAACTATTATAATTATTTTGTAAACAATTGTTATAAATTAAACCTCACATTCATGTAACGTCAGTCACAAAATTGCATAAAAGTTTGTTTTGCTTAAACAAAACTAAAATCAAGATTTTAACAAGTCATATTCTCTTCATTTAAGAAGATATCTTGAATATTCTTCACTTAAATTTTTAAAAGTAGTTGAATTCATATATTTAAAACTAGTTTTTCACTACCTTCGGCGAAATTCGGTCGTCCCCTAACAAGATCTCCGATGGTCAGCTATAAAATTTAAAATATATTTCGATTTGGACACTAAATGTGATGATGCAATAGCAAAAAATACTTTGGTTGATGCTCAAAGGAGCTGAGATAATTGAATTTTAATAAAAGGTTGATTTTAGAAAAACACTAAGTCGGGACCAACTTTCGGAGTTTTTACAGGTCCCCAGAAATTTTTATGGGAAAAAAGAAAAAATATGTGTTTCCTAAAACCATTCGAAGAAACAACTGCAAAATTTTGAGCGAAATCAAAAATGGCATGTATCTCACCTCTTAGGAAAACTGCCTCTTAAACCCGTGTACCTGAAAAATTCTTTTAATCCTATTACTGTTATGTATCACATATCTGATGAATCATCTGACAGGCAGGGTTCTTGAGTTAGCAAATAATATACACAATGTTCATAATAATAAGTCAGAGAGTGCTCAATGTCTGCTTATCAAGGCTATGCATTAGCAGACAATGGCCTTTGTCGTGTTTCGTGTAGCTTCATGGAATGCGTAAATAATGAACGAAAGTTTAAGTCAATGTACTTGCCACACGTGTTCCAGCTTAGCAACGATAATTTAAGATTAATTCGAAAGAGAACATAAGTACAGTGCCCAGCACTAATAAAATCACTGGATTATAAAATCAGCCGCTTTTTAAAATCAAATTTTCCGGAACCGAATCCTTACAATATCAAAACATGTTAAAACCGTCCTTTGATAAAATCACTATCGCCCTTTTTATAAAATCAATATTTTGGAAAACGTATGTTAAAATTTGAAAACGACAGTAATAATTATATTGAAACTTGCTTCAGACATGATAAATTCCATAGTTATGTAGTACTAAGAAGTGGAAGAGTTTCAAAAGATGAAAAAACCAGTTTCAAATTTGCCATCTTCAATTTAGTTCAGAAAGTACTTGATGTCTTAGAACAAAGAGAGGGAATAATGTTGAAAGTTACAAGAACTTAAAAAAAAAAAAAAAAATTAAACGACGTTGAATTTTTACTTTCAAATGATATTGATCAAACAGCAATACGTCAATATTTTAAGACCCTTGTGCAAATAAAAATGTAAAGTGCATTAGTTTCTCAAAAGCAGCTTTCGCGGCGCACAATTTAAGAGACGCTGCACTTGGGGAAAGGACGGGGCTCACTCAAGTTTTTTTTCGAAATCGAAGTACCAAAAATGCAATTTTATTAATGCTAGGGGAGGAGACAGGAGAGGGTTGTTTCCAGGGCCGTATTTAAAAGGTGGGTTTTTAGGGTTCAAACCCTTCCGAATTTTTTCAAAGCTATTACAAAAATGCTTTTCATAGTTACTCACTGAAAAAAAAATACTATTACTTTCTTATTTAAATTTTCTTATTTACGTAGAAACTGCATTTGAAAAATGAAATTATCATTACTGAATAATTGTACAAATTAAGTGTTTTTCTGCAGTATTTGTTTTTATTGTAGTTATTGCAAGCATAATTTTTTAACAATACACTTTTCCATTCGAATTTTTAATGCCACTAAAAAAACATCAAAATTCTTCAAACTATAAGTACCAAGCTCTATATTTTACACATCTTTTAGTGTCGTGAGGTAGAAATTTCAAAAGTGCTCATTTGAATGCGTGAAAACTAGTAAACTCATCGATCCAGATTTTTTTTTTCCTTCATTGAAAAGATGCGTCTTTTTTTTTTTTTTTTACATTTTTCATGTTAGTACCCTGTAAACACCTTTTGTAACAAAAATCAGCAGAGTATAGAACATGAAATCAAATTTTATTCACTTTATAGATTTCATGAGAAATAGGTTTGGTAAAACCCTCCTCGAACCTAAGGTCTGGTTACGGCCCTGGTTGTTAGGTCTCTCCTCCGAAAACTTTTCGAAATTGAGGCCCAAATAACTCAGTTTTAAGATACCTTTGGGAAAGTTAGCATTACATTCGGAAATCTTCCACCCTGTTTCTTAGCTACCCCTCCAATCTTCCTTTATTTAATTTAAATGTGTTGTGTCCTTAAACGAGTTTTCTTTTCCAAAAACATGTGACTGATTTGGTTTTCCGTACTAAAATTTTCAATTTTCGCCCTAGTATTTTTTTTTTTTTTTTTTTTGAAACACAAAATGTTTTCCGAAAAACGAATCTGACATTTTGGACCGCGGTTTTTACTTTGCAATGATACCTTAGATTGATACTTTGTTTTCTTTTCAGTATGAATGTTTTGATAAAGTTTTGTTTCACTTTCCTTTTATACCATTAAACATCTGAAACGACTTGTGCAATTTTTTGCTTCAATATTTTAATTCTTTCTTTCTACGATACGTTTTCTATTATTTGAAACACGTTCGGCAGCCCTTTCTCTTTCTCTCGCTATATACAGGGTGTCCACTCCTATCGTGGACCAATAGCTAATTTCTAAACCGTTAGAGATAAGCATATAGTTCATTTAGGAAAAAATCTCCAAATTACGAAAGGAATTTTGGGTCTATTTAATGTTTTTCAAAAAATCAAATTTTGAAAGAGTTACGAAATTTAAATTTTTATACAAACCCCCAGTCCTATCAATCATATTTAGTAAAACATTCTTGACACTGTAACGTTTAAAACTTAAAAAAAACCACTGTTCTACCACAAAAACTGACCGAGTTATGACGTTTTGAAAAATCAAGATTTTGAAGGATTTCGCATATGGTCCCGTAAGCGATCTCTCGATGACGTCATGAAATAATGCAAAATCTTGATTTTTCAAAACGTCATAACTCGGTCAATTTTTGTGGTAGAAGAGTGAATTTTTTTTAGTTTTAAACGTTACAGTGTCAAGAATGTTTTACTAAATATGATTGATAGGACTGGGGGGCTGTATAAAAATTTAAATTTCGTAACTTTTTCAAAATTTGATTTTTTGAAAAACATTGAATAGACCCAAAATTCCTTTCGTAATTTGGAGATTTTTTCTTAAATGAACTATATGCTTATCTCTAACGGTTTAGAAATTAGCTATTGGTCCACGATAGGAGTGGACACCCTGTATAAAACTCTCGTATTTCTTTATCTATTGTGTGCTTTGTTTTTATTTTTAACTGAGGCTTGTCATGGCTTTCTTTTCTGTAATATCCTGGAATTAAAAAAAATTAAAAAATACATTTCGGTGGGCATTAGTTAATAAAATTCAGAATCTCAGATATTTCTAAAGATCATTTTAAGATTTATAAATTATTACATAAAGCTTTTTTCTTTCACTTTTCTATTCATTTGAGCATTTTTTGCCACATTCTAACTTTCATAGTCAGGGATCCCTGATAGAGATTTTTTTGTTTATTACTATCAAGTTAATTTTTCGTGAGTAGCTTCATTTTAATGAGACGCCCAACTTTTCCTCTCACAACAATTCTCGATTGTGGTAGCTAACAGGGGTAGCAGGGATCAAATGTGTCGATTCTATGAGTCTCAAAAACTTATCACTAACTGTGGCTTTTTTAATTAAATCGTAAGATAATCATTAAGATTGTTGAAAAAAATATTTGTCCTACAAGGTGTATGGTTTGATCAAAGAGTCCCCCTCCTCCCAACATGTATCGATTACGAGGTCATCAAAAGTAATTACTAACAACCCAAGTTTTTTTCTACTGCTTACTTAATATGTATATAATTTAACAGTCACATTGTCCTACAAATTGTGTGGTACGTTATCCGGTCCTACGATCAGAAATTGTTAGAACCACGAGACCCCTTTTTTCATTACTAACTGTAGGACAAAAATATTACATCATAGGTTAGCGTATTCTCTATCCAGATAAACCATTGTCCTAAAAGAAAACAGGTAGGTATCACGAGTCCGACACGAATTGTAAATTTCGCTTTCTTTTTGGAATAAGTGAAAGCATCTGTTTAAGTTTTACTAATTTTATTTTCCAGTTAAATTATTTGTGTATTGTCTTTGCATTCATAAAAAACAATTAATCTTCATCAGATTCTTCAGATAAATCATCATCTTCTTCACTAATCTCACTTTCATCTTCATCTTCTTCATTTTCGTCATTAGTGATATCTGACTCTAATAACATTTAAAAAATAAAGAAAGTTCCCATTAATTAATTAATAAACGAATAAAAATAAAAATACTATTAATAGGGGACCTGGTAAATCAGAAGATAGTTCTTCAAAGGATGGACTTTGTGGAGCATCAAACAAATAGTATTCGTATTTGCCGTCAATTATCGTAAATCCATAATTTTCCGGCAACTTTTTTGTGGGGCACCGCATGTGTGCATTGCACCATACGTTACAGATAAATACAGTTCGCTTAATTTGTTGCAGTAGTTCTTGCTTTGTAGGCGGCAAACTCGAAGGATCATATCCTACGATTTTCTTGAAAAAAATTTCTTCTTTTTCATTTTTCACTTTATAGCCCCTTTCAAACAATTCGTATCTACCTTTGTTGATGGCATTTTTCGTTTTTAATGAATTTACTCTACATACGTACTCTTCAATGCTTCGAACTAACTCATTCGATGTTGTTAATGCTGTATGTTCACTTCGCTATGTACAACATCTTGATTTTTGTGTTGATGATGCTTTCGAGCAGATAAAAAAGTTTTGCAATGAAGCCAAATTTCTTTACTCAATTTCTTGACATATTCTCTTTTCCGTCGTAATGTAGGATTTTTGCAAAACAAATTGCACAAAAAGCACTCCATTATTATTTTGGAGCATGAAAAAAAAAATCTTGACATTTGTTGTTAGAAGACAAACACGCTGTCGAATGAAACTTTTTTTGCACGGTTATGGTCGACATTTACGGAGAATATATAATATGCTCTTGGCATGCGTACCGGCAAGGCTCAGCTATAATGCCATATTGTACAAAGTAAATTTATTTTTACTTGTATTAATTTAAAATGTGTATTCAAATGGAGTACTACAACAACGTACCACGAAATTTAAAGGACAATGTGACTATTAAATCAAATGAACATTAACTAAGCAAACATTTAACAATCAGGTAATTTGTAATTATTCTTGATGATCTCGTAATCAATACATGCTGGGTGGAGGGGACTCTTTGATCAAACCGTACATTTTGTAGGGAGAATATTTTTTCTATTTATGATAATTTCCTTAATATTTAATAAAAAATCAAGAGTAAGTATTAAATTTTTGAGAACCATTAAATCGACATATTTTATCCCTGCTACCCCTGTTAGCTACCACAATCCAAAATTTCGTTTATGAAACTGTCGGGTGTCTCATTGAAACGGCACAATTTAAGAAGATTCTGCTTGGTGCTGATTAGTTTTTCATCAGGGTACTACATTTTTAGAACGTAGGACCGGGATAACGTACCATGCAATTTATAGGACAATGTGACTTTTAAATTATATGCATATTAATTAAGCAATAGGAAAAATCTCATCCGGTTAGTAATCACTTTGATGACCTCGTAATCGATACATGTTGGGAGGAGGGGGACTCTTTGATCAAACCGTGCACCTTGTAGGACAAATATTTTTTTAAACTATGTTAATAATTATCTTACGATTTAATTAAAAAAGCCACAGTTAGTGATAAGTTTTTGAGACCCATAAAATCGACACATTTGATCCCTGCTACCCCTGTTGGCTACCACAATAGAGAATTGTTGTAAGAGGAAAAGTTGGGCGTCTCATTAAAACGAAGCTATTCACGAAGTTTCAGCTTGATAGTAATTATTTTTTCATCAGGCATTTGTGCTACATTTTTAGATAGTAGGACCGTTATAACGTACCACACAATTTGTAGGACAATGTGATTGTTAAATTATATACATATTAAGTAAGCAGTAGAAAAAAACTTGGGTTGTTAGTAATTACTTTTGATGACCTCGTAATCGGTACATGTTGGGAGGAGGGGGACTCTTTGATCAAACCATACACCTTGTAGGACAAATATTTTTTTCAACAATCTTAATGATTATCTTACGATTTAATTAAAAAAGCCACAGTTAGTGATAAGTTTTTGAGACTCATAGAATCGACACATTTGATCCCTGCTACCCCTTTTAGCTACCACAATCGAGAATTGTTTTAAGAGGAAAAGTTGGGCATCTCATTAAAATGAAGCTACTCACGAAAAATTAGCTTGATAGTAATAAACAGAAAAATCTCTATCAGGGATCCCTGACTATCAGCACTACGAATATTTAAAATTTTACGACCTTAAAATGAAATTGGCTGCCCCTTTTCCGAAAAACTGGTTAGGGGGTATGTAACACCCAGGGTTGCCAGATTTAAGAACTGTAAATACGGGGCAGGCTCTTAGGGGTGGGGGGGGGGGGGGGGAGAGATTGAGAGATGAAGTCTAAAGTTCGAATTTTTGCAACCTTAATTTTGATATTAAACGTTTCTCACAAATTTAAACGAAGAAAAAAAGAACACAATGATCATATGAATAAAAACTTCATTTTGTATCATTACATGGTTATTTTTTGTCATGAATATTGGTGGGGAAAGGTTTTCCACTAATTATTGTGAAAATTCGTATTTCCGTGTTCATGACGCAGGCCCGTCATTTCAAATTTTGCCGGTTTGGGAGGGGGGGGGGAGAGGTAAATTATACCAAATTTCAATGTAAATTATTCCAAAAAAAAAAAGCAAAAGTTACGCCCATTTATACGTAAGTGCATTAATTTCCAAAACCAGGGGGGAGGCCATTGACCACCCGTCCTGATGTCCCAAATGACGGGCTTGTCTTGCGTGAGAGATATGGGTCATTTTCAAAATTTGCTTACATTTGCTGTCTGGAGGTTAAAAAGACGATTTTGAAAAATAACTTATATTTTAAATTCAATGCGAACAATTATTTTCTGCAAGAAATACCCCGAAAAATTCTATCACTCAACAAATTATTGAAATTTATTTATTTATTTTCATATAAGTCTTTAAAAATGAGAATCAAGGCAAAAACGCTTATCCATTTCCAATTTTTGCAAATTCAACTATTTTTTTCCTATACTTAATGGTCAAAAAAAGTAAATGCAACATATTATTTTTATATATTGACTATTAGTATATGGTATTCATAATAATTATTGACAATAGTAATTTTATTTCAATAAGAAATGTATGAATATATTTTGTCCGGAAGTTCTTGTCAAGTCCGTTACCCTAAGATTATTTTAGCTAAAAAAGGTATCTATTGAAATCAAAAGATGGTAACACGTATTCAGTTAACTTAACAAATTAGTGACGTAACTATTTCGTACCAATTTTGTTACCCTGAGTCGAGAAGTCTTGCTGTGGCGTTTCGCACAAAATTTCGTCCAGGTGCGTATTTTTATTCTTTGTCAAGTCCGTTACCAAAGATTTTAGTATTAATTTTTACTCTTTCTCAACTTTTACCCCTAAATATTGTTTATTATACAACTCTAAGAAAATGCATATTGTTATTCAATTTTTAAATTCGACAACCTAGCCATAATTTGACAATTTGGTTGAAATTGTCAAGTCCGTTACTGGTCAAATCCGTTACCATACAGTTTTTAATCAATATTTTAACAATCACAAACATCGGTTTAAGCTTCAAGGAAGCAAGTAGTTTCATATTAAATTGGTTCTAGACGCCATGACAGTTCAAAGGTGAGAATTCATCTTGAATTGGTATTTTGTATGGTAACGGACGACAATTTCCCTTGCAACTTAAAGTTTTACAACAGCATTTGAATACTTAATTATTCGTCAAAGTGTACAACCAATTACTTTTTCATACACCTGAAATATGTGACTAAACATCTGTTAGTGTTTCTAAAAGAAAATAGCAAGTTCAAAAAATTATTTAAAAATTTTGAAATGTAAGCATATGGTGAAAATCACCCATATAATAGCCGCTTCTACTGATGACTTATGTTTAGTATGTACTTTTTCAAAAAACTAGACGAACCAATGGGGAAATTTGAACTCAAAATAATTTTAAGGAGTGATTAACAAAAATTTTGATTACAATTGAGTAGGCAGAATTAAACCTTACTATTTGAACTCACTATAAGAAGTTAACCTAAAACAAATTAAAAAAAATCAGTATTCAATATTTTTTGGGGAAAACTGTACAGTTTTGTCAATATTAGAACATTATAATTATTCTTATATAACCTCGGAAAATTCCTTTATTTTAAATCATATTTTCTACTAGATTTTACTGCTGCAATAATTCTTTCTAAGTTTTGATGGTCTTTAGGATGCCATAAAACTCACTGTAATTTATATTTCTGTCGCTCATTGTAAAAATTATGCATCTTCAAGTTTTTAAAACGCGTATTTGTTTGCTAAATGGAATAACATTTAGTTACATCTTTTAGTATAAAAGCGAAGCGAAGCAAATTTCAAAAGATTGAAATTGATTGATTCAAAAAAAAAAAAAAAATCTAGTGACTAATAGTAGCTGAACACATATATTTCTTGAAAAATTGAAAAATTGAGAAGGGCTTTTTATATCATAAGGCATAGCAAAATCATTTACAAGGAGATACACCACTTTTACAATGAAGGTTTGTTGATTGTCACAATAGTTTCTACTCTAAATGAATAGAACACTAATATTACTTCAGAACAGGAAAATATTATAATTCAATCAATTTTCTTATCGCTCTATTTCACATTTCTTCTTTTACTCTATTTTTTTCTAAAAATAATGTTTCATTTTGTAAAATGCTGCTTCTATCCAGAATACGGGCCTTAACCGTCCCGTATCAAGATTCCCCGGGACGCGGGACAATATTTCAAAAAACGGGACTGTTCCTTGAAATCCGGGACGTCTGGCAACCCTGGTAGCACCCTTCCTAGTAACTGCCTTGATGGGAAAGGAAATGATGGCGAAGTGAAAGTTGAAAATAATTATATTTTTGTCTTCCTCTTATTTTTATCTCTTTATTCTGTTTTGACTATACTAGACAGCAACTTAAGTTGACACTGAACGTCACTACGGGCGGAGCCAATAAGAGCTCACAAGCAGTCAGCGATCTCCTCTAATTCGCCAAGTAGGCTGTGACGTTTTATCTAGCTCGTTTTTCATAGGCTAACGTCACGCTGACGTCACGATGTTTTTGTCATAAAACCTTGCAGTGTAGTATAACGATTTTTTTTTTTTTTTGTGACGTGTTTGTTCAAAGAAGGGAAAATAAGTTATTTTAATATCCATTGAAAATTATTTTTGAAAATTTCAGAGTTGAGGGTTCATGTGCGGATACAAGGGAGGGGTGACGGGGGCGATCGCCCCTCTCTTGAGGGACTTGGCAGCGGCAATGTTTCGAATTGAAGTAATAAAAACGGAAGCGTGGTCCATTTTTGAGGACGTTAAAGAAATGAGTGAGATTTAGAGACTTTCCTCCGGTAACTTTTCGAACAAGGGCGTAGCTAGGGGGGTGCAGGGGGGTGCGGCTGCACCCCCCTAGATCAAAGCCAATGGGAGGTCAAGTGACCTCCGATTTTTTTGACTAACAATTTTGTCCTCTTTCATGCTTTTATTGTAACATGCTGGTGCAGACAAATAAGTTCGTATTTTATTACTCGGTGAAATTTGGAATTACATTCGGTCATTGAGAGTCTCCTCCCCCTCGCCTTCTCTCCCACCAATAAATTTTAAGTCCTTGGCGTCACTTATCAGAAAATGCGCTTCATTCTTTACCTTTTTGGGAGGTCACAGTGACCTCCTATTGGGGTGCCTCTGCTTGCACCCCCCTAACGTGAGTCCTGGCTACGCCCTTGTTTTCGAAACTGAAGTTCCAGAAAATGAAAATTTTGACTACCTCCGATGATGTTTGGGGACATTCAACACATTCGCCCGGAATTCTTAAGAACTTGGGGATCTAAAAACGAAATTTTTGAATACCTTTGGTAGCAGAAAAGTGAAAGAATACGTCCGGGGACCTCCTCCTTCCCACTCCTTTTTTTTTTTTTTTTTACATATATAAATGAAATAGTGTCCAAAGCATGGGAGAATCAGATACGTAATAAGTGGTTAGTAAAAAAAGTTAATCGCCCCCTCCTTTCCGGAAAAATTTCCGAATCCACCCTTGTGGGAGGGTTACATTTCTAGCACTTCGCCTAATGAATACCCCTCTGCTGCAAACCGAAACTGCCAGAGCCATAGGCTCTTACAGGGGGGCAAGGGGGCCGACTGCCCCCTCACTTCTAAAAGTAAAGGGGCTTTGCCCCTTCACTTTTCACTATTGGAAAGTTATGATAAAGTGAAAATGATTTTTTACTCAGTAGATTGATTAATTTCAATAAGATAAAAGCTGAAAATTTCAAAATTTTGGTCTTTTTTTACGTTATTTCATAAGAATGAATGAAAAACAACCAGCTTGGTTGAGTTTTGAGGCAATATTCCGCATTTTTTAAATGTCATGAAATCAGTAATGTTAAAATCCAACATTATAGTCAAATTTATCAAAAAAAAAAAAAAAGAGGAAAACTTTCGAGCTGTGCTGCCACCTGTCCTCCCTAACAAACTTTCCCTTGCCCCACCCCTCCCTCCCCTCGTATTTCTCTTACCCCCCCCCCCCCTTTTTTTTTGGTGTGCCAGCCGCCTATATCTAGAGCCATGCAAACTGAATTTTAGAAGGATTCCAGCTTCGTGTGGAATCCTTTCCTGCTCAGGGTATCGTTTTCCATCCATTTCGCCAAGCGTGACTCCTCTCCCGCCGTAAACACAGCCGAGTATTTATTCATAGATCTCTCTCCGCCGGGTTTATAGGGCGGAACGGATTGAGTTTCGATCTCCAGCCACCAGCCCAGCTCCATTGTCGGCCGGCAGATTACGGCTGCCGCTAATCCCCCCGATACGAGGAGGAAACATCGGACCGATATCGGGAAATATTTGCCGCTGTGTGGGAAATGAGAAGGATGAACGACGTGGGCGAGGAGTCCTGATTGCTGAAAAGGCTCATGAAGCTCAAGCTTACCCTCAAAAATGTAGGGAGCCCAAAATTTATTGAAGGATTCATGAGAAATTTCAGATGCTGCTTTAGCCCTTTATGTCCTGAACTAATTTTGCAATATATTTAGTTGAAAATACATCAAATAACATATACCGTGAAAGCGGCGCCTGGTATTCGCGAACAGTTCCACTTAAAAAGGGTAGATGGGTTGTGGGTGATAACTTTCCGAAGTTTTCAATTTAAAACTTACATTTGCTATTTCCTTTTGACATATTCAACTACACTATGTATTTGAATTCAGTATCGTTTCACGTTGGTTGATGCGGTTCAAAATGCTTTTTATTATTCTTCCCCTTATTGTTATCTTACCTAACACCCCTATTTTGGTAAGATCAGAGAAGACCTGACGCATGCGTAACTGCGCGGAAGGTTTTACCTAAGAAGATCAAACAGTATATTGAGTATAAAAATTAGAGGTATCGTTTCACTTGGAGGGTTTTGTGATTACGACCCTTATTTAACGTTGCCCTACCATCACTAGTAACGGTGGTGGATCTTTGATCGGCAAGATCGAGCCCGGGACCTTCCGGTTACAAGTCCGACGCCTTACCGATCGGGCTACCGCGGCCCAATCAGTTGGGTCTAAGTCCTCCACGCCTTAGAGACCCAAGAAAACTGTTTCCGATCACAGATAACCATCTGTTGGCCTCTCATCAAAGTACAAGAAATGGTACTTTCAAGTACCAGCAGGATTCTAGCCATTTATGATTCATAATACTAAATTAATGTAAACGGTACTTCTGAGTACCGTCAGGACATAGAGGGTTAAAATGCATGTTTAAGGAGAATGCTAATCAGAACTGCTTCAGTAAAAATATTTGGATGCATTTTAAGGAGAAATGTGATCGTAAAATTCAGTCCTCACTACCTGGTTTTAGCATTTACCACCCTGAGATCCCAGCCCCTCCTGTTCGCATGGTTAATCAGTTTTCGATGCATGGGTGAACCCAAGTAGATGGGACCCCAAAGACATTTTATTAAAAACTAAACATGACAATACAAAACATAACAAAACGCGTAACATACACATAATAACATACGAACACAGAAAGTTCTATGTACATAAATGGCTACTTCTGTATGTATGTCCGGGGAAATCTTCAAACCTACTCGACCGATTTTAACCATTTTTCACCATAGATAGCTACATCAACAGGAATCAGGATAGGCTATCATTTATTTCTAAAAAACTTAGTTAAAAAATGATGGAAAACAGTAAATTTCATGTAATTTCCCCATTAAATGACTAAATTTCCAACTCATTGTTGAAAAAATTTGTTATCTTGCAACAACAATATTAATAGTAATCATAATGGAAATTTAAAATCAATTTGTCTTAACCTTAGTTCGTCTTATTCGGAAAGAAATAAACATCAAATAATAGGACGGAGCTCGAAAGTGTAATTCGTCTTTGAAGTAATCCGTTTTAAGCGTGTTTGAATTGACGAGGTTTGATTCTTTTTGACCCAATTTGATTTATTTTAATTGATTCAGTGAAGCAATAAATCTGATACAACATACTAAATATTAAATTGCAATGCAATCACATAAAATGTACAAAATTTCTGTTCCTCGGTGCAGGAGGGGGATAATAAAATTTTAAACTTGATTTTTCTGGGCCACTTTGAAAATAATATTTGTAGCATTGGTGATATCGGATTTTCAGGTTAAATGGACCCCTTAAATAAGAACAGAATTACGTAAGAAAATTCATGAACAGTTTTGGATTCCCTTTCGGGTTCCCCTCGCAATTAAACGGCTTGGGAGATGAAGGATGATGAAGCAACAAAATGAAGATGTAACAAAACAGAAATTGCTAGTAATTAAAGTTCAAAGTTTTGTTGCTGCAGTTGTTGCAGCTTTTTTTGTTTTCTGGTTTTGTCGTTATGAAATTGGTCTAATGACATCCACTTTTTGGATGCAACAAGTTTTATTTTCTTACCTGTATCCATTGTTTACCATTGCCCAGAGTGCTCATTTTTTGAAATGTAACATAGCCCCTTCATCCTCCAAGCCTTTCAATTGCGACAGTTGTGACATGGAAAATCCGCAACTCTGTGTTGGTGAGTAGTTTCAATGTGCTTGGAATATTAAAAAACAAACCCAACGAACAGAAACAGGGCTACCCCAAAATGAGGCTGAGATCCCCCAACAACTTCAGAGGTTGATCGGCCCCTTCCTGCTTGTTTTTATTGACATTTGCTTAATTGAATCCTTGTCTGTTCCTGGATTAACCGCCCCAATAAATGCGTTTCCGACTGACGATCTTCCCCTATCTGATTGTACACATGACCCGAATTATTTGAGGATGAAATGAGATAAACTGTGAATACGTAAACAGTTTTAAGGTGACTTTAAATGTCTTTCATTTGCTAATTGTAGCAGATTCCTATTCATGGAAAATGTTGATCCAGAATTGTAATATATATTTTTTGTAAGCATTATGATAATAACTGTAGTTCGTATTCAAAGCATTGAATATTTCTAATGAAGGATTTCGAGAGCTGACAGTGGTTTTAAATCATATTTAAGAGAGTTGATCATGATTCAAAAATGTATAACGTGCAGTGCATTTCCACAAGTATAAGTCGTATACCCATATTGGGATCATACTAAATATCTAAAAAAAAAAGAGAGAGAATTTGAGTTTTGACATCACGAATTCAAATTTTGCGCAATTGAGCTTGGTTGGGAAGGGGGGGAGGGCTGTTTCAGAGAGCAGCAAATGCATGTTTTGTTATAAGGGCGGAATCAAGAGGATGATGACCCCTTTGACGAGACCAAATAGATCCTAAAATTCCACTTTTAGACCGAAAGTTACGGAAAATTTCCTGGTGAGAGCACTCGATTCCCACTTCCTTTTAAAATGTAATCAAAGCAAGTGCGCGGATACAAGGTAGGGGCGATGGGGGCGATCGCCCCTCCCTTGAGGGACTCTTCTCTAGCAGTTTTTCGACATTGACGTTCTAAAAATGCAATTTCATTCGAGTTTTAATGAAATTGGGAGTTTAATGAAGTTAAAGAGTTTTGGGGCTCTTCCCCGGAAATATTTCGAAATTGGAATGCGAAACTTTTACGATCAATATTTGTAAACCAGTATGGGCAAATCCATGAGAAATAGGACATAGACATCAAAATATGAAACTCACTTAATAATAACATGTTATATGTCATTTTATTCACAAGAAAGCATAGTTTCCTAATTCAAAGTGTAAAACATCCTAGTTTTTACTGCAAACATGGTTTCAACGTCCTAAAGTTACGGTTTTTCTAACCCGTTTTTTCAGTTAAAAATTATCAAGTTTCCAGCCTAGACTCTGGCCACACCGGGTTCAATTTGGAAGATAACGAATTATAGTGCTATAGTAAGCACTCCCTTTGCCCTTTTCCATCAATCAATTTCTTTGTAGGTTGTATTAGTTTTTAACCCTTAACTTCCCACTGTTGCATTTCTGCAATATATGATTTATTTTAATTTAAAAGACTCATTTAAAAAAAATACATACAAATCAATTATCTGATAAAAAAAAGTGTATTGCAGCGAAATACATGCTGATTTTGTCACTAGTTGACAGCACATTGTCCTCAGTAATCGCAATAATTACAAAAATATCTGATGCCTCAGAACTGTGTCTTTACTATAAAAAGAATACATTATATTTTATGCTTCCTCTTGCTTTTTGAAGATATAAATTACCAGGTAAGAAATTTGAACATTTTTCGCTTATTTAAAATTAATTTTAATTCTCTATTGGAAAACGTTTTTAAGAAATTTTATGTTACTTATACCTTGCCGCAAACAAAAAATGACTGAAATTCAATTTAAAACTACTTTTTTTTTTAAATATTTTTCATCTTTATTATTACTTAAGAACTAACTGATATAATGTTTTCATAGAAATTAAAAAAATTGCGAAGTTAAGGGTTAATTACAGGCAGGCAAAATTATCTAGAATCTTCGTAACGACCGTAACCCAAAACAAATATTTGTTATTCTGTAATAATAACTATTTGAGGTAGAAGTTTGCCATTTAGGTTTGTTAGTGTGCTCATTTATTCTAAAAACATGCACTAATATTTTTTTCAAAAAACCTTTTCGTTTTTGTGCTATGTTGGTTACGGGTGTTACATGTTTTAGGTCTAAATTCACAGTTCACGTCAGATCTTTGCCAGATTTGGTACATAAGTCCACTGATGCATCTGAAAGTTACTTTGGGGGTATTCGTCTCTCATAGCGTGGAAAAGCTCCTATAAAGGAGCTTTCCTACTATAAATACCGTTTACATTAGTTCTTAGACAAATTTGACTCAGGGGTCATTCGATGTTCACCAGGAAACCATACAAAAGGGAAATAATGAAAAAAAAAATTAAGTTATTTGCATTTGAAACATTGTAGTAAAACATTTTGCTAGATTTATAAATTATTTGCCCTCACCTCCTCATTTTCGAATTATAAAGTCCTAAAGTCTGCCGAAATTGTAATAAAGTCACTAAATTTAGCGAGTTTCAGGTTATGATGGGAGACATCTTTTCGCATGCTTTGCTGATAGCTGTCCTATCACATTTAGATGGTGGAAAAGTCGGCTTTCTATTTCCTCAGAAGCCTTTAAATTTGGAGCTTCACTTAAATGTAAGCCTTTAAAATCTTATTTCTCGATAAAGGGAGGACGAGGGCAAATGATTTATGCAGAAAAAAATCTTAATGTGTGAGTATTTTAAAAATGTTCAATGAAACGGACACTTGTAGTTGAAGCAATTAGGTGCCCGGTACAATCAAGACCATTTACGTAGTAAGCGAATTTGTAGAAATTTTTCTAAGCGGAGTACTGAAGAAATACAGAGCTCAAGTCACAGATGATAATGAGGATTTAGTGGAGCTAAAATATCTGAAGAGAGACTGGGAGGTGTGGGTATTCTGGTGAAGTTTCATGGGAAAACGAAGTTCAAGGGATTTGAAAGCTTCCAAAGTCTATTGTAATCAATTGAAGAGGATATCCAATCAAATGAACTAGCTGGAGAACCTATCTGCTCATATGTCTATTATTTGACTTTATGTATGGCGGAAAAATGAATTAAAATAGCCGTTTACTCATTTTTAGCAACATATATATTGAAAATAGTCAGACGTGTAACGACCGTAACCGCTTTTGTAACAACCGTAACCGCAATCAAAAATTCATAAAAATTTATTTTTCAACAAAAAAGCTAAGTTCTTTGTATGATATCATGCCTTATTTTTTGAGAAATTATTATAAAAATCCAGAACATCATACGTGCAATAGATTCACAAAAAAGTGGCAGTGTTTGATAGCACTCAAAAAACCATGTCTTTTTTTTTTTTGTAACGACCCTAACCACACATTTTCGAGATTTTTCTACAACTTTCACTAATAATTTCAAACTAACGCTTGGTGCTACTCATGTTGGGGGGGGGGGGGGGAGCTTTATCATTCCCTTTTTTCATTAGAACTTTAACTGCATTTGTGAATAAAATATGAGCAGCTGAAGTTGTGTGAATGTAACGACCGTAACCATGGATTGGCCCGTATGCATAGTAAAAAGTAACAGAGACCACTCGCCCCTCCCTTGAATACTTTTTTGATCCGCCCTTGAATCAAAGATAACTAAAAATTGCATATTTACGATTTTGATTTCCTAAAATTGCAGGGGGAGAGTTCTATATTCGCCTTTTCTCTAATGATTTAAACATTAGCCTAGAACAGGGGTGGCCAACCCGCGGCACGCGTGCCACAAGGTGGCACGGCAGAGCAGTAACAGTGGCACGCGAAGACTTTTTGAAAATATTCTAAAATTGAGGGGAAAATGTCAATCTCAAAAATATTGATAAAAACTAAAACAACTGATAAACGTAATGATATTCAGACGATTAAGTGTCAGAAGGGTGGCTTACAAAATGTCTTAATTACAATATTGCAAAGTACTTAGCGTTAGCTTCGGATATCCAACGAAAACTGTGACACTACAGACAATGCTTTATAAAGCATATTTGTGCTTGACACGAATGAAAAAACTCTGCAACGAAAATTAAGAAATCAGATTGGACAAAACTCGGTATGGTTGCACAAATGAAGACCCTTAAATTGTTTTTGTTACATTACTTGAAAATTATTTGGGAAAGAAACTTCAAAAGAATCATCGAATTAGTTATCACACACTCCTTGGCAAGGAATGAGACTTTTCCTCTATTGGTGACCCTGTAGAATTCACTGGATTAACAAACTACGAATTAGAGCTTTGAATGTTTTGTGAACTTTTCGTACGACAAAGTGGAGAGCATGGCTAGTTACTCCTTCATTGTGCAATGGCTGTCCAAAGGAAAAATAGTCATATGATTTTAGAATTTTAGGAAGTATGTTTTTTAAAATGTCTGGAAGGAAAGCAATGAGGACTTGCTACTTAGGAATGAAGAATAAGAAATTAATTTAGCTATGTCATCTCTTATTATCCGGCGTTTAAGTAATTTAAATTTAAGATAGTACAAAAAAAGTTTCCTAAACCAGTAGAGGCCATCTGCATTCTTTTATGATGAAACTTCAGTTTCTTTCTCTCTACGTTGGAGAAAAAAGAATAAAACATTAAATTTAATATTGAAAGTATTAACTCAAATTTAACAATTTTCCAATAATATGTGGAGAAAATTTTACACCTATTTTAAGTATACATTCAGAAGTATACATGCTGATCTTTTCAATTCTTTGTCTATTTCTCTGCAAGACACTACTTGTTACCCTTCTGAAATCTAAATCATAATTACTGACCTTTTGCATTGGTAATCAATTATAAGAGTTTACTTCAACAGAAAGTCATCCGCGTTATGGGCGATTCTCTGTAAACTGGTAATTGGCTGTCCGGACTGAGTATTTTAAAAATAATAAAGTGTAATAAAGTAATTATCGCTCTTAATACAAGTAAAGCATTAATACTTTGTGGCCCAATTGTATTTGGAGTGATAACAATTTAATTTTTTTTTCTAGAAATTATCTAAGCGCCAAAAACACAGTCCCCTGGCTGTCCCAATCCCATAGTCTAACTGTTAAAGATTGTATTTCAAAAAACCTATTAACACTGCATAAATTTGGCAATTAATATCTAAAATTAGAATAATGAAGCTACATTTTTGTTATGAAAAAAGGTATAATTACATATTTCTAAAACTTAAAATTGTCCTGTAAATTCTGTCCGGAGTTTTTTCAAACAGTCCCCTGCAACAAATTCAAAGCTGTAATACGAAAAATCTATAACGTTTGCAAATTCTTTTTGGCATGAAGTTTAAAGTAATCAGTGTGAATTTGCCGAAATCGCCGAGAACGGTGTTGAATCGCTACTTTGCTTAGTTTTAGAGCCACATTTGTGATGAAAGTATGCATCAGGGTCGTTGCGAAAACAGTCCTCTGGGAAGTGATTTTATTAATGTCAATTAATTTAATTATAAACCATATTAGTTATTATGCCCACGATTTGTGGCTAAATTTGAAGGTAGTCTCGTAACTAATTATGTTCCAATAGTTTTGCAGATATTACGCAACAAAGAGCAAAAACACAGTCACCTTGCACAGTCCCCTGCCTAGTTATACTAGGCGGGGGACTTACCCCCTATCATGATTTATCAGAAAAACACAAACTTCAATTGGCCTTCTTTCAAACCAAAGTAATAGATTCATTTTCTGATCAATAGTATTATAATTATGCGAACATTTCAAAAAACCGTGACCGGACAGATTTCGTGTGAAAAATGACGAGTTTACAGAGAATCGCCCTTATATAGAAATTTGAAAATTTGTACCAACAAATTTTTTTTCACATTTACGCACTTTAGGGGTCTGATGCTGTTGTAGATTTTTTTCAAAATACGCTTCTAAACAAATATGTTTTCTTATGAATGCAGAAAAATCTAAATACCGTTGAATAACACTTAAAACACCTTCTTAGGATTCTCAAGAGCTAATCCTAAAATTAAAGACTTGGTAAAAAAGACTCAAAACCACATTAAGTACAGACTGTTTAATTTTTAGAATAGAATGTTTGATGTTATTTGTTTCTCTTTTAAGTACAAGCCAACGGACAAAACTTGTAAAGGTGTTTATTAACGATAACTATTATTAAGTTCGGACTTGTTTTATCTTTATTATTATTTAGATTTCAATTGCTCAGATTTACGAGAAAAAATGTTTCATTTGAGTAAGAATTACATATTCAGCCAACTTAAAATCTATTCTTAAATTTTTAAACATTTTCAGTTTGTTGGAAAAATACAATGTGGCACGCTGAGATTTTTCTCTTCAGATAGTGGCACTCTCCCTGAAAAGGTTGGCCACACCTGGCCTAGAATGACATAGGAATTTAAAATTCAAATAATTTTCGAAAAAAATCAATCCCCTCCGGTCACTTGTATAACGTCTTCATCTTTAAAAATAATTTCCAAATGCGTTTTTAGAAAAGAGCGCTTCCGAATTTCTTACCTTAACATTTCCAAAGATAATTTAAAACGGCATATTTGAGCGTCAACGTTGAAAATTTTCTGACAGAGTCCTCAAACGCCTTTTCTTCCCCTAACCATTACCAACATATCCTAAATATTAGGCCATGAATTTTGAAAAATTTCCGATAGTTTCTACTTTTGCATCTCCTTTTAACGCATTGTAGCACAAAGTTGCTTCTTTAAAACTTCAATGTCACCAAATTTCTGGGGGTCAGCTCTATGCAAAGTTCAAACCGTTGTTAGGCTTTCATTGATAAGTTTTTCTAAATTCTGCTGCATAGCCCCACCTGCCAGAGTAAATACTACCTCTTGCCATTAAACAAGTTAGTCTCTTTTACCACCTGTATTAGTTACCATAAAAGCTTTAATTTTGTCGCTTACAACCCTTTTTGTTGCTACTAGGTGCTTCAAAAGTGCCAAATTTAGAAAGATTACAGCGAATTATGCACATGAAACATTCAAATACCGAGTGGAAACTTCAGATGGCACCAATTTCATGTGCAGCTCTAAGGACGGAATCAAAAGAGGGTCATGGCCTCCTTGACGAGACACATTCTAAAATTTCATGTTATGTTTCAACTATTTATAAAATTTGTAACATAAGTATAAATATATATAGATATATGTATGTATAAAAAGTGAGAAATATCAAATTTATGTAGGAGAAATTTACGCCTACTGAATTGAAGGTCGGCTGAATGTCACGGAGCACAACCGAAGCCGAAGGCGGGCTTTTCGGAAGTTGATGTTCACATGGTCTGTCGAGCAGATAAATTGATTGAGCATAATAATACTGTAAAATGCTTGTTACAAAATACAGAACGGTGTGTTTTCGTTCCGATTGAACGCACTCCTGAATTCTTAATATGACATACTGAGCACAGACTTCGAAGCAGCAACTTTCTACACAAAATTCGAGTATAACGGAAACATTACTGCAATTTCGTCTAACGGAAGAAAAAGAAAATTGTATGTTTGTAGGATCAGCAGGAGTAAAGTGAGTGTATAGTCGAGATTTTTCAATTTAGGTAGATCTGACGTGCCATTTGTTCCAAATATTAATTCTTTGGTTGTTACCTTTCTTCAGAAAGTTAAAGTTAAAAACAACTACTTTTCATTGCTCCAAACTAGCAGTTACTGTATATACGTGTTTACACAGTAACTGTAAATTTTGCGCAATAAAACGTAGACATTTTTAACGAAACCAATGTGGGGTTTCACTTATAAGAAGCAGCCACCATTCCACTTAAGGTATAAGAATCTGCATTTTTTTTATTTTTAATTATAAACTGTGCTACTATCACATTGCGATTTATTTCTAAAAGAAAAATTCGAAACTATGTGCTTATTTTCTTTTAACGCATGTTCTGCGACATTAAAGAGCAAGTTTTTACGACATAGTAAAAGATAACTGTTTCCAGTTCTGATGAATTTAATGAATTCTTTAAAAGTATCGTTTGAAACTTAACCCATTAATGCCTAGCTTCCCTTTTTAGGGACGGTCCAAAAAGTGTTTGAATTTACCAAAAATGAATATTTCAATCAAATAACAGTGTTCAATTATTACTTTGGTATTGTTCCAATTCATTATTAACCTTTTGGATCCGGGCTGTTTATAAACTGTCGTACCAGACACAAATTCCCCTTCTCAATACCCTACTTTCAAATTTTAAATTTTTCGATATTCGTTTTACCTTTTTATTTCTTTTTGGCTTTTTTTCAGACTTGGCGATATTTTTTAAATGCATTAAGCCACTTTTAATACTTTTTTCGTCTTTCTTTTATTTTTGACGGGAAAGTAGGCTAAAAACAAATTAAGAAGTATTCATAATAAAATTTGTCCTCTATTGCTGTTTCGAATTTCTGTTATAAATAAATTTTAATGGGAATTTTTTTTTCTGTATCATAATTTTAACAGACCTTAACTAGTTTAACATTGTATTTATGAAATT
>JAXGGA010017472.1:0-24276 GCA_038373865.1 Uloborus plumipes | reverse complement strand
AAATAAACAAATATAAGAGCTTACTTCAACAGAAAGTCACCCACGTTGTACAGAAATTTGGAAATTTGTAACAACAAATTTTTTTTCACATTTACACACTTTAACCGTCTGATGCTGTTGTAGATTTGGTTAAAAATACGCTTCTAAACAAATATTTTTTGTTATGAATGCAGAAAAATCGAAATACCGTTGAATAATAATTTATAGTACTTAAAACACTTGACTTCTTAGGATTCTCAAGAACTAATCCTAAAATTAAAGACTTGGTAAAAAAGATACAGACTCATAAACCACATTAAGTACAGACTGTTTAATTTTTAGAATAGAATGTTTGATGTTATTTGTTTCTATTTTAAGCATAAGCCAACTGACAGAACCTATAAAAGTGTTTACTAACGATAACTCTTAAGTTCGAACTTGTTTTATCTTTATTATCATTTAGATTTAAATTACTCAGATTTATGAGAAAAAATATTTCATTTGAGTAAGAATTACATAGTCAGCCAACATAAAATCTATTTTTAACTTTTAAAAAAATTTCAGTTTGTTGGAAAAATACAATGTGGCACGCTGAGTTTTTTCTCTCCAGATAGTGGCACTCTCCCTAAAAAGGTTGGCCACCCCTGGTATAGAGGTATGAAAAAGCCCAAAAGGAAAGTTACCTGCTCCACTTATTTTCTGAGATACATGCCCTCAAAGTTTGTCCGCCACGTCAAAATACTAAAAAAGTGATGTTATTTAATCATTTTTTATAAAAAATCGTACTCATGCAAAATAAAAGTGTTAGATATCTATGGAAACTAGTTACTCCAGGCATTCTGAAAAAAAATACTAAAACGTTCATAATGAAAATTGCCAAGGTACAGGGCTCTTTGAAGTTGTCACCACAAAAACTTGATTTTGCAGATTTTGCTAAAATTCAGGCATTTATTACAAAAAAAGGCAAACAAAACCAAAGGTTTTCTCACTTTCTGGTAGTGTACAGGTCCTCCCTGTAAATTGTTACGCAATAAATTTTTTGGGTTTCTCACTCCTTCTTGGAAATATTTTAGCTTAAAAATAAGCTATAAGGCAAAAAATGCGTTTTTGGCCATCTTGGCAGCCATTTTTCTCATAAAGGGGGAGCAGTAGAAACTTTAATTTTTTTTAAAACAAGCCACTGATATGTTAGCTATTCACAGGAAAAGAGTTTACTTTTGGTTATTTCTCCCATTAAGAGATATCCTGCTGACAGTATATGCATGTTTTTCGCGACGACCATATGCTTTTGTTCCCCCTCTCATGGACTTAAAATTAATTAAACCAAAAAATAATGATATATTTATTATTAGCTGTATTATCTACTCAATATGTCATGAAATTTAATTTATTAAATCATTGAACAATAAATTAGATAATTGATGAAAACAAGAAAAAGTATTTCTCTGATGCCTGAGCATTATGCATTCATAATTATAAAGCACTAAATACTTTCTTGAGAAATTAATAACCATAAATGAGCTCTAAATAGTTATATTATATGCAATACCCAATCTTGTGATTGGGATACTCCTGTTTTTAATTGAAGAATTTCTTGAATATCACATGAATATCAGGAAAATAAATGAGGTCTTTTCGTTTGATGTAGGATACTTTATGACAAATTTCATTTGATGGGCTACTAATTGAGCATGGTGATAAAGAGCTATTAATTTCAGCATCGAATTCTATTTTACCTTATTAACAGTTAAATATTTATAAAATAATTAAATAAATAATTTAATATAAAGTCATTCTTGAAGAATTAAAATTAGTGCAACTAATTTATTCCCATACTGATCTTTACAAAACTGACATGTGTTGAGCACTGATAAGAACTGACAAGAATAAGTTTACTCACTAAAATACTAGTTCACAGATACTATAAAGCGTACATTCTATTTTCTACAAAATAATACTGCAACAAAGAACAAGGGTATAAAGGGGTAGGTACTAAAGAATTTCTTGAGAAATCAATTAAAATAAAGTTGCTTCGAATATTTATCTCATAGGCAATACCCAATCTTGTGATTGGATGTTCCTGATTGATGGCTATAAACAGGAGGATACCCTTGTTTTTTGTTGCAGTATTATTTTGTGGAAAATAGAATGTATGCTTTATAGTATCTGTGAACTAATATTTTAGTGAGTAAACTTTTTCTTGTCAGTTCTTATCAGTGCTCAACGCATGTCAATTTTGTAAAGATCATTATGGGAATAAATTAGTTGCACTAATTTTAATTCTTCAAGCATGGCTTTATATTAAATTATTTATTTAATTATTTTGTAAATATTTAACTGTTAATAAGGTAAAATGGAATTCGATGCTGAAATTAATAGCTCTTTATCACCATGCTCAGTTAGTAGCCCATCAAATGAAATTTGTCATAAAATATCCTACATCAAACGAAAAGACCTCATTTATTTTCCTGATATTCATGTGATATTCAAGAAATTCTTCAATTAAAAACAGGAGTATCCCAATCACAAGATTGGGTATTGCTTATAATATAAATATTTAGAGCTCATTTATGTTAATTAATTTCTCAAGAAAGTATTTAGTGCTTTATAATTATGAATGCATAATGCTCAAGCATCAGAGAAATACTTTTTCTTTTTTTTTCATCAATTATCTAATTTATTGTTCAATGATTTAATAAATTAAATTTCATGACATATTGGGTAGATAATACAGCTAATAATAAATATATCATTATTTTTTGGTTTAATTAATTTTAAGTCCATGAGAGGGGGAACAAAAGCATATGGTCGTCGCGAAAAACATGCATATACTGTCAACAGGATATCTCTTAATGGGAGAAATAACCAAAAGTAAACTCTTTTCCTGTGAATAGATAACATATCAGTGGCTTGTTTAAAAAAAAAAAAATAAAGTTTCTACTGCTCCCCCTTTATGAGAAAAATGGCTGCCAAGATGGCCAAAAACGCATTTTTTGCCTTACGGCTTATCTTTAAGCTAAAATATTTCCAAGAAGGAGTGAGAAACCCAAAAAAATTATTGCGTAGCAATTTACAGGGAGGACCTGTACACTACCAGAAAGTGAGAAAACCTTTGGTTTTGTTTGCCTTTTTTTGTAATAAATGCCTGAATTTTAGCAAAATCTGCAAAATCAAGTTTTTGTGGTGACAACTTCAAAGAGCCCTGTACCTTGGCAATTTTCATTATGAACGTTCTAGTATTTTTTTTCAGAATGCCTGGAGTAACTAGTTTCCATAGATATCTAAGACTTTTATTTTGCATGAGTACGATTTTTTATAAAAAATGATTAAATAACATCACTTTTTTAGTATTTTGACGCGGCGGACAAACTTTGAGGGCATGTATCTCAGAAAATAAGTGGAGCAGGTAACTTTCCTTTTGGGTTTTTTCATGCCTCTATACCATCAATCTGTGTACCAAATTAAAAAAAAATCCGAGTCGGTCGTGCGACCAACTTTTTTTTTTTCGGTGATTTGGTATGGAATCGCTCTATTCAGATTTAAATGAGGACTAGTTTCTCGGAACGACTAATTCCCGGTTTGGGGTCAAAATGTCGCGGCCGAAATGTCGCGGCCAAAATGTCGCCGAGCCAAAATGTCGCGGGCAAAAATGTCGCTGGTCCAAAATGTCGCCGAGCTAAAATGTCGCGGGCTAAAATGTCGCGGGCCAAAATGTCGCCGGTCCAAAATGTCGCCGAGCCAAAATGTCGCGGGCCAAAATGTCGCCGGTCCAAAATGTCGCCTGCCCAAAATGTCGCGGGCCAAAATGTCGCGTGGTCAAAATGTCGCCGGTCAAAAATGTCGCCGGGCCAGAGTGTCGCCGGTCAAAATTGTCGCCGGGCCAAAATGTCGCCGGTCTAAAATGTCGCCGGTCCGAAATGTCGCCGGTCCAGAATGTCGCCGGTCAAAAATGTCGCCGGTCCAGAATGTCGCCGGTCAAAAATGTCGCCGGTCCAAAATAACGCCGGTCCAAAATATATCCGTTCCAAAATGACGTAAGTGTATAGTACAGGTTGAATGTTTCCAGTAATTTACAAATTCAATGCAGCCCAATTATGTAGCTCAATTTTACTAATAAGTTTGTCACGATATGATAAATACACCTGTTTAGTAACTTTTTTTTAAATGTAGCAGTTTAGAAAATTAGCTTAAGTTATTAACAAAAATGTAACTAAATTGATTTCTTCTAAAGCTTAAATTATTTCAGTACCAAAATAATGCCATAGTTTTTTCAGGGCTGTACTTAGGGCCCAGGGACGCTAAATTTCTTCCTTTTTTAATACGCTTTTACTAGTTTCACAAGTAGGTTTTTTTTTTTTTTTGTTCGTTTGTATGTATGTAACTCTGAGTCAAAAATAAAATTCACGTTCTTTACAAACGTATAAAAGTAATATGTTTAATACCATTATTATTACTAAAGGCTAAACTATATTGCATGTTGATGCATAATAAGTGCATTTGACATTAGTTCTGAGTTGGGCATCGATCGTCCACAAAATGCATATTATAAGTGCATGTAAACTTAGCGGATATTCAACAGTTTTCAAAATCTTCTTTTGAATTTGATTTACTCTAAAAGCGTATTTTTTAGTTTTTTTAAACTATATTTAGGATTATTTCTTTTTTTTTCACACAAAGAAATTAAACAAATAAATTTGCTGTAAAGGCATTTTTTTTTTGCAAAAACAGAATACCGTTTAATCACCGCGTAGCCGGCAATTTTCTTATAGAACATTTTCTTTAAGAGTTGTTTGGGGACGTTTGAAATCAAATTAGTTCATGGAATTATTGCGTTCTTTGTAACAACTGAGTGGTGGAAGGGGAGGTGAAATGTCAAGAGAAAAAATGGTATTATATTCAACTCCACATTTAAATACTGATTGTAACGAAGGTACAGAACCATGTCTGAGCTGATTAACGGCAGAAATGAATAAGCATCTCTCCCTTTAAGACCATTCTACAAACAAAATTTTGTCTGAATACTTGCATTACTTCTTGATATACATCACTCACAAATAATGAAAAATAAAAAGTTCAATTGCTCTGCTTCCTCGATGATGTGGCGTATCTTCTGAAGGCTTCCTATGGGCCAATTTTTATTTTATTTCGTCTGAACCTTCTTCAGACATTAATCACGCTATGCTGAAAACGTTCCATTACATTCTTGCATGTAAAAACTTGGAAGAACTAGCGGCAAAAACCAATCAGCACTGAATCACATATTGGTTGGTACATGTATGTACCAAATTTCATTCTAATTTACGCACTAAGTTTTGTGGTAGAGTCGCCCCCAAAAAATGGGTCACGCAGATACACACTTACACATTTTCCCTTTAAAAAAAAAAACGATAAAATTGAATTCCTCACACGTCAGAAAGTGTAAATTCTTCCAAATTGACAATTTTTCACTGATCCAATACTTTCTTTTACACATTTTATGAAGAAGAAAATAAAAAGACCTCTATTATTTAAATAATATAGACTTGCTTTCGATCATGTAAGAAATTTTAACAGAAACCAAGTTTCAAACATTGTATATCTGGGCAATTCCATTGTGACTAACATAACAGTTAGTATAAATTTTTAATTTTATTTTCCCGTGTGCGAGCCTCATTTTTGTTACAACACCTAAAACAAGGTGTTATTCTTCTCCGCATAGATGAGTTGTTTAAGTTAATACACAAAAATAATAATTTTACTTATAATTTTTGGCAGTTAGGGAACATTTTGATCAACGTGACTAACATAACAGATTTGCAACCCTCAAAATTTTGTATTAAATTCATCAACACAATTCTCTAAAACTAAATCATAAAATTATTATTTTTTCCTTGATAGTATCTATGTGAAAAGTTATTTTCACATTAAGAATTATAAATTTGACATATATTTTAAATAATATTACAAAAAGTAGTATTTTAATAAAACTTGCCTGTTACTAACATAACGTGACTAACATAACACGCGATTATACATTTGACTTTTAGTGTATTACAGGGAATACTAATACAAATATTAGAATGCAAAAAAGATTTTATTGAAGATTAACACACATGTTTACCTGTAAACAAAATTTCCAGTTAAATTTTGTATTTAAAGTAATAATGTCTGCGGGAATTTACAGATGTTTGCGACAAGACTTTCGAAATTTGAGTTCCTTAAATCCAAAATATGTTCTCATTTGTGGGAAACACAAAGGTTGCCTCAGAGCTTTTTCTCACGCAAAGAACTTCATAATCATTTTTATTCATGCTTAAAACCTGCCTACCATATTTCTTTTTCGACTTACAAGAGGTAAATACCACCATAATAAAATTACCCACTGTCTTAGTTTTTGTATCTCGGAACAGTCCGGGAGAATCTACTTCTAAATCATTAGCAGCTTCATTTTCCACAATTTCTCTTCAAAAAAAAAAAAAAAAAACTTCTTTTCTTGGGATATCATCCCCTGTATTTTTAATAAACAAATTTTAAATTTATCCATATTTACAGCATATCATTATTACCGAAAAACCTATATGGAGATTCCTATTTTCAAACAACTAGTCTAACTCTTTCTTTTCAGCCTTGTCACTTTCATTCAAAAATAAGCAGTTTATCTTCAATTCTTGTGTTTTTTTATTACTGAAGTAATTCCTTTGTACAATTTCCAAACTTTGCCCATGTAAAACGCTGCTCCGCACGTTGTGCTGCTATACATGTGGACACTTTCCATTATCTAATTTCATAAGACCCCGTGACCTGTAGATGCTGGAGGAAGTTAGGGTCTTATATGTTTTTAAAGTGAGCAGCAGCTCCATAAGTTCATAGAAAAACTAATTGCACAGCGATCCCGCATATAGCTATAAAGTAATTTAAATTTTTTTTCATTGAAGATGTTGACTTCATATGCCGAGTGTTTACTTGCGTCGCAAATTACAGCATAAAATTTCGACCCTAAGTTTACTATTAAAAGAACTGTTTTGAAAATAAATTACTGCAGTATATATGATCACACTAATTTCTTTAAAATAAGATGTTCAATAAATTAATTTGTTTCTAAAATAAATTGTTTGCTTAAGATGTAAGTATTTCTTGAAGAATCATGTTATGTTAGTCACACACAGTGATGTTATGTTAGTCACAAGTCCTATGGCCAGAAAAAAGGAAATTCTTCATGAACAATCTTATCAATCTAACTGTACCCATCCCATAGAAGAGATCAGGGGGGAAAATATGAAAAATATTATTTCCAGAAGGGAATAACTGAATTAATTCATATTTTTGTGACTAACTTAACAAGTAAATCAGACTGAATACCTATTAACTTTGCAATATTAATTTTATCATAAAACAAAAAAATATATTTTTTTCTGTAAAGCAAAAGAACCATTCTTCAATAACTAAAAAATATTTCATTATTATTTGCATTTTTTTAAAACTATATATGGATGTGAAAAGTTAGAAAAATATGCGATGTTTTGGGTAACTGCATATGTTATCTTTACAGCCAGTTTTCAGGGGTTTGGAGTAATATTTTGTGAAAACTTATGTTATATTCTAAAAATTTGAAAAATTATCTTTAAAATGATGTATCACAAAATATATATATTGAAAGATGAAAAAATCACGTCTAGGTTGACATTTACATGGAATTACCCATCTGTCTTATTCATTTCACTGTTCTTCAACTTCTTTTTTAACACACAAATTTTCCTTTCGATACCAATTAAACTTGGCTTGGGCTGCTAATCTATTCGTTTTATAAGTTGGTAAATAGCGAGTTACGGTGAAATAAACTATTGTAAATAAATAACGTACGCTTGTTTGAAAACTATTTGTTTCTTGGAAAGCGCTCGAAACAGTTACAAGCCGAAAGGGTAAATTTTTTTTAGTATTTTCAAAAATTTTAGTCCATACTATCGTTAACGCACACGTTCATCAACAGCAATTAGCAATTTTTTGCTAATTCGGTGTAAAAAAGCCTTTTCATATATTTTAATTTTTGATACTAACTGTATCAATATCGGACCTTCTACATTTTTGTCTGACGACATTTGAACTGGCGACATTTTCGACAGGCGACATTTTGGCCCGGCGACATTTTTGACCGGCGACATTTTGACCACGCGACATTTTGGCCCGCGACATTTTGGGCAGGCGACATTTTGGCTCGGCGACATTTTGGACCGGCGACATTTTGGCCCGCGACATTTTAGCCCGCGACATTTTGGCTCGGCGACATTTTGGACCGGCGACATTTTGGCCCGCGACATTTTAGCTCGCGACATTTTGGCCGCGACATTTTGGCCCGCGACATTTCGGCCGCGACATTTTGGGCGTATACCCTAATTCCCGAAACCCGATAAATATCCTTCGTAAATAAATCATTTAGAGTGCGACATAAATTTATCTGTGAAAATACACTAGAATCCTATAAATTTGGTCGAATAAGAGATTCAGGTCGGCCGAATTAATGAGACTTCGGATTAACCCCTTCAATCGCAATTGTGAAATAATTAACCAAAGGTGTTTTTATTTGGTGTATACAGAGTACTATGGTTAAGAGTATCTCACAAAAAAATTCGATTACTACGGAAATTTCTGACCATTACCTCACACACTTTTTATTCAGATTTAAATGAGGATTAGTTTCTCTGAACGATTAATTCCTGAAACCCCATAAATATCCTTCGTAAATAAATCATTTAGAGTCCGACGTAAATTTATCTGTGAAAATACACTGGAATTCTATTAATTTGGTCGAATAAGAGATTCAGGTCAGCCGAATTAATAAGACTCCGGATTAGCCCCTTCATTCGTAATTGTGAAATAATTAATTAAAGGTGTCTTTATTTGGAGTGTACAGAGTACTATGCTGCCGTGGGAAGGTAAAGGGCAGTAGCTGCACACTTTTCGATTTTAATTTTTTGCATTTTTGAAATCTATGTTACATTAGTTTTATGGTACAAACATCTTTTTTTGGTTTCCGATGAAAAAAAAAACTGTTTTTTAACCAATGGTGATTAGCAGTAACTGCGTTTTTCGTTACTTTGGGCAGGTAAACGGCAGTATCTGCATGTCTGCAGGATGAACATAATATGAATCACTGTGCAAAACTTGCATCAAGCCGCAAAAACCGTTTTCCTTTGTACCTAAACTGAGCGAAACTAGGGGTGACCTAATGGAAGGTCACGGGAGGTCATTGGTTGCATTTGAATGTTCCCAAAGGGGTGTTTTATTCCTTTTTGGGGTGAATCAGTGTTAATATCAATGCAGACTTAAGTGATATAAATTGGCGCTACCAGTTGGCGATGTATCGCCAAGCTTTTGGTCGCCAACTTAGTGATATATCCCCAAATTGGCAACAAATTTGGCGAAAAAAAAATTTACGAGTTTGGGTTCAATTTAGCGCTATTGGCGGTATTTTGCGAAAAATTCCACTGAATGATACTAAAATCGGCGATATTTAGAAAATGAATCATTGTAAATCATTTTTTGCATTGCTTCGTGGCAAATTAGGGGTGCAAATGTTTGAATTGTTATCTTGCTCACTCCAAGCACTATTTTAACACTTAAGGCATCTACTAAGAAATTTACAAGTAAAAGGAAGTAGTGCTCGGTCCATACCAGATTTGTTTCTTTCAAATAAAGTTTCTCCCCACTAGCAGACGATATTTTTCACGATGTCATAGATACACAAGAAAAACTTGGCAGACGACAAACAAAAATGCAGCAATGAAATGATTTTATTTACATTGTTTTGTTTTCTTTTAATTACAGTTGCTTTCATACTAACAGAAGATAGTTTTTGCAGTTTAATACCAAGCTGTTGCTTTTTTAATAGTTCTATGAAAAGAATCGTCAGTACAACAAGCATTTCAAGCGCTCTTTTTTTTAAAAGGGATTTCTTGTTTTGATGCAAAGTACAAAGCATTAACTGATTTGTATTAATTTTAAAAAAATCTGATGTGAACGCCACACGACTTCCTTTTACGTGTAAATTTCTTAGTAGATGCATTAAGTGTTCAAATAGTGCTTAGAGTGAGCAAGATAACAATTCAAACATTTATACCCCCAGTTTGTCACGAATTAATGCAAAAAAATGTTTTGCAATGATTTATTTTCTAAATATCGTTGATTTTAACATGATTCAGTGAATTTTTCGCAAAATGTGCCCAACAGCGCCAAATTAAATCCAAATTCAGGAAAAAAAAATCATTTTTTTCGCCAAATTTGTAGCTAACTTGGCAACAAAAATTTGGCGATATGTCGCCAAGTGGTTGCACCAAATCATATAACTCAATCTGCATTGAAATAAGCATTGATTTATCTTAAAAAGGGGTAAAAGATCCCCTTGGGAACATTCGAAAGCAACCACAAGGGGAGGCGCACAACTAGACCCCCTCAGAGAGCCTGCATACCAAACTAGAAGCTTCTACGGCATACTATTTTTGAGTTATGTGACATACATACGCACATGCATACGTACATGCAGGCATCACGAGAAAACTCGTCGTAATTAAGAGGAGCATGGTCGAAAAGGATATTTCGGCTGTTAAAATGTTGGTAGGTACATTTGCACGTGCTGATAGGTAGAAACAAACTACTCAACATTCATTCGGGGGCGAGCAAAATCAAAATTTAGACCGAAATTTGAGTGAAATTTTCTTCGTGATCACAATACTTCCTTTACTAAGTAAAAGGAAGTAAAAATGGCTGAAGAATCTACAAGTTTTGCTTCATATTTTGCATAATACAATACAGTTTCATTATATTTTTTAATTATATTTCGCGTTCGTTTATATTAAATCTATATCAAGTGGATGCACGGTATTTATGTATATCTATGTACATAAATGACTACTTTTTGTATGTATGTCCGGGGTAATCTTCCAAACTACTGAACCGATTTTAACCATTTCTGTTACCGTAGATAGCTTTAGTAACAGGGAGCAGGATAAGTTATAATTTATTTCTAAAAAGCTTAGTTTAAAAACGTTATTATGGAAAATAAAAAAAATCATCTCATTTCCCCATTAAATGATTAAATTTTCAGTCCATTGTTGCAAAATTTGGTTGCCTCGCAACAACAATATTAATAGTAATCATGATGAAAATTTTGAACCAAGGCTTCTCTGGAGTAAGTATGAAATTTATTGCTTTCTTAGGATTTTTATATTCATCTATGCCAATAATCGATACTAGGTTAAATAAAAAGAGAATTGATATTGGCAACAGTTAGAAAATAGAAAATGATTTTTTGGATAAAATAAATAACGCATTTGATTTCACGGTCTTCTTCACACCCAGTTAATTTATCGCATGATCACAAAAAATAGCTTTAAGAAATATGATTCCACTGGGCTTAGTTGAAAGTCATATATTTATTTTCTTAGATTTGGCATATTGCATTAAACCCGTGCGGCGCCGGGCACATCAGCTAGTTTTTAAATAAAACATATCACTATGCAATATTATATTTCGTAATAACATATCTACTCCGCATGTTGTCGAACATGCAAATACTGGACATTTTGTAGCATACTGTGCAGTTATTGCCGCCTGCCAGTCAATTCCGTATGACAATCACAAGTGAAAAAGGCAGGCAAACAGCAGTATCTGCTTTACCGCTTTCTGCGCTTGCGAAATCAAAATTCAATCGATTACCCAAAAAATATTTCGTTTTAAACATTTAGTATCACTTATGTTCAAAGTTCAGTGTTTCATTGCTCTTTGTGAGAAATCAAAAACGCGTTTCTTCAAATATCTCGGAAACTCATTTTTGCAGATACTGCCGTTTATCTGCCCACGGCAGTATGGTTAAGAGTATCTCACAAAAAAATTCGATTACTTCGGAAATTTCTGACTATTACTTCACGCGCTTTTTATTCAGATTTAAATGAGGACTAGTTTCTCTGAACGACTAATCCCCGAAACCCGATAAATATAATTCGTAAATAAATCATTTACAGAGTGATGTAAATTTATCGATGGAAATGCACTAGAATCCCATTAATTTGGTCGAATAAGAGATTCAGGTCGTAAGAATTAATAAGACTCCGGAATAACCCCTTCAGTCGCGTTTATGAAATAATTAACCAAAAGTGTTTTTATTTGGTGTATACAGAGTACTATGGTTAAAAGTATCTCGAAAACAAAATTTCTAGTTTGTAGGCGAAAAATTAAAAGAATTATGATATGTCAAATTTTCAGGACATATATTTTGAAAATAAAATAAAATAAAATGAATAAACAAAATAAAATAAAAAAAAATAATAATTTAGTTGGAAATACGATGAAACATCATTCAAATTTCATTGTAAATTGTTCTCCGAAAAAAAAAATAATATGAGCTTTGAATGATAAAAACAGAATTCATGATTGAAAAAACGATTCAATCCTAACCTCTCATTTCATATATGGAAATGCTGCCGATCTCAAAACAAGAAAAATTTTCTCACAGATAATAATAAGCAAAAGAGTCAACTGCAAATAAATAAATAAAAAATAAATAAAAGTAAATAAATAAAAATAAATAAAATAAATAAAAAATAAATTATTTTATTTGTTTATTTACTTTATTTATATAAATAAGAAAAGTAATTGAAAATTACTTTATAAATAGTATTATAAATAAGAAAAGTAATTAATTAATTGTGAAATAATTAGCAGCGGCTCAAAGTGTGTGCCCGGTACACCGGATATCAGGTCTGAAGTGGTTAAACAAAAGAACCTATAAGTTGAGCTAAGGTACAGAAACAAACTCTTGTACCTAGTAAAAATTATGTTTTTAATTCAAGAGAATGAAATATAAAATTGCAAGAACAAAAAACCCATTACATTAATGCAAAATACAGCTTACAAAATTAGATTATTTCTCTAACATGTCTTTTATTTGTACAGTACGTATGTCTAAGTGGCAGTCCGGACTAAACGAAGTCCGGTGTAACGGGGTTCGGAAAAATGACTGTCTACTGTAGCACTGCTTTGCTTAGTTACTTTTTATAGATAAGTTAATTTTGTCTCTGACTCAAAGTTCTTACAAAATACTTATGCCCTGGTAATAGTTGCAGCAAATACATTTCTTATTTCCACGTAGCGTTGACACCGAAACTAAGAGGCCACAAGGAGGAAAACTATTTTAGAAACGGCACTTTTCTTCAAAAGGGCATTTTAAAAATATGTTCAAGAGTGGATTCGTATCAGAATACACTAAAGAAAAAACGGAGACTTCACAAAAAAATTACGACCGCGTTTACAAACAAAATTAACAGCGTTCACAAGCAAAAAAAAAAAAAAAAAAGCAACAAAAAGCAGGCTTTTGTTGGATGCCTTTACTGTCGGATTAAGCTCACATTTTGTGCAAAAAGGCGTTTTTTTTTGTAACGCCGAAACACGCGTCTGCGTATTCCTGCACATTTGTGCGTTTTTAAAGTTGTATTATTTGATTATCGTATAAGTTAGTTCCGAATGGACTTCTCGTTTACACCAGTCCCGTCTCCGGTTTCAGAAAAAATCAGATGTTATTTGTTGAAAAATGTTCATATGGTCATACAGCGACGCACCCACGAGGGGGGGCTAAGGGGCTTGAGTCCCTCCCAGAAGCCTGAAGATGAGCCCCTTTGACAAGATTTAAGATAGACTTGAAATTGCAGTATTTCTCCCCTTTAACATTGGAAATTTTCCGGGAGAGAGCACCGAACCTCTAACCTTCCTAGTTTTACCAGAGATAACCTTCAGTTATTTTTTCAAGAAAATTTCTGAAATAGCCTCTCCCCCATTCTTTCTCCCTAAAAAGCCTAAAATGAGATTTTTGGGATTTCATTTCCAGAATATTTCCAGTAGTGAATCTCAGCACCATCTCCTTTGTCTAACGTTTTCCAAAATGGTTTTTAAATCTGTTTTAAGCGTGATAGCTCGGGAATCTCTCCTCCTTCACTTCTAGGTGGACCAAAGATAATTTAATATTGTATTTTAGAACCTCCATTTTTCCGCGGAGACTCTAGCCAGTTATAAAAACCCATTATAACGTTAATCTGCTTATTTTTCACCTTCAGTTTCAAAATACAGCTAAAGGAGTGTATCGGAGTTCTTCAAGCTCCTCCCAGGTGAAAATCCTGAGTGCGCCACTGTGTTCATAATAAAATCGGTTGTTTTGCTCAAAAATTCAAGTTTACTGTTCATCCGTGAAAACCGCGCCTAACACTCGGGAACCATTCCACTTAAAAAAGGGGTGATGGGTTGTGAATGGGAACTTTCCGAAGTTTTCAACTCAAAACCTGCATTTGCTATCCTTTTGACACATTCAACAAAAATATGTACTTGAAATTAGCATCGTTCTACGTTGTTTGATACGGCTCAAATGCTTCTTATTATTCTTCCTTTTATTGTTAGCTTACCTATCACCTCTATTCTGGTAAGATCAGAGAAGACTTGACGCATGCGTAAATACGCGGAAGGTTTTACCTAAGAAATTCAGACAGTATTTATTGTGCTCCTCTGGTAAATTGACCTCGTTCATGGACAATGTTTCCCTCTTTCTCTGATAGTAAGAAAAAGGGTAATTGTCACTGAATTGAGCTCTGTTACTTTTGCAGTCGTTTTACAAAAGTTTTCCAACTCAAATCTACGTCAATTACTCTTTCCTATTACCCGAAAAAGAAGGAAACACTGTCCATGTCCGAGGTCAACTTACCAGAGGCGCACAATACATGCATTTGTTTGTAACTGCCTTAATTAGTTAAATCACTTGAAATTACCATTTTTTTCTGTGAATTGTTTTCATGCTTTGTAATTCGCGTAGCATAATTACAAATTGTGTTCTGGTATTATTTTTTGTTTCATTGCAGTGCTAAGAATGAAGAAACAATTTTAAACTTCATCCCCTGGGATTTTTTTATCGTCAGGTCACTTCTAAGTTCTGAGAACGGACAAGAACTCATTTCTTCGAGAACTGTCTAAAAGCACGTTGATAACATCCTCATGAATAAACCTTTTTTCTTTTGAAAATTTGAACTTTCCAGGTTCTGCAAGTTGTAATAATTCAAAGAGCAAAACGGTACTCATGTGCTTCAAAAATACTTTTTATTACGTTTTTGAACTGTTTCACTGGTATTTAAAAAAACAAATAAATAATAAATAAAATTTCAAAACTTCGTGGATGAACTAATAACAAGTTTTTATCTCATAATCAATTCAGATAATTGAAGTGCTTGGAGGATGAAGGGGCTATGTTACATTTTAAGAAATGAACACTCCAGACAATGGTAAGCAATGGATACAGGTAAGCAAATAAAACTTGGTGCATCAAAAAGTAGATATAATTAGACCAATTTCATACGCACACTAACGAAAAAACCAGAGAGAAAAAAGCTGCAACAACTACAACAATAAATTTTTGAACTTTAATTACTTGCAATTTCCGTTTTGTCACATAACCCTTTCATAACCCAAGCCCTTCAATTTAAAAAAATGTTCAAAAAAAAAAGAGTCCTAAACTGATTTTTCCGTAAAGACTGGTTTTTCGCTTTGTCTCTATCATCATCTCAAGATCGTTAACTTCGCCTGCAGCACTTTAGGGGAATAACAATCATACCTGTCTAGGACGAAAGAGTGACTGGTACAATTTAATGTCGCGCCAACACAAATGAACACCCCCCTCCCCCCCTTCCGCGCTACCATTAGAGATGGCGCACGCTAATCTGAAACAGGGCCTAATGTGCGATGGCTGGAAATGACCGGAGGTTCATAAAAATTGATAATATGTTAATATCAATACATTAACCAAATTAGCAATGTTTATTACAGATCCACTTGAATGCGTAAGAGAGGAAGTTGCAAGCGGTTCCCACCCATCCTACTGTTTCCACACCACTTTTGTCTCCCCAGATCTACTGAATACCGAAATACCACTTTGTCGACTTGCTATTGATCATAAATTATGCGCAATGACTACAATTACCCGATTTTTCAATGTCAATGCTCTCGAGAAATGAACTCTTGTGTTGGGTGACGCGTGTCTACTTTGCATGCCTGCTAGCAATCTTTAATGATTTAATGACTTTTCCACAAATCATTAAAGGAAATTTTTCAAACTGCTAATAGTTTAGAAATTAAACTTTACATACATTCTCAGACTTCATGAATAATGCCATTGTTCGGGTTGTCTGGGAAAACATTTTAAGTTTGACCCCGAAAGATCACGAAATCTAAAAGAAAGAAATAAACATTTCGCGAAAACATTGTTGAACTTATAGTTCAAGAGAACATAAGCGCCAGACTTACGTCATTTTATAAAAGACCAACATTTTTCTGCGCAAGCGCACCGCATCTGGTCAGAACGATTCGATATTTCTTAAGCTGAGTCGCGCTGGCTGTGGTGCGGGAAACAGGCAGCAAAAATACGTCAAATTGCTCCAAAAACAAAAACATCATAGAGTCATTCAATGTAACGTGATCTGGTGGTCCCTATACAACCATCTCTGACTCGGAGGACATTTTAGAGAGGTCAGACGTGCTTTTGAAACTAACCTATGCATATTTCAGCTTCTAAAACACAAATAGTGAGCATCTGGAATGCCTCAAAAATAAATAAATAAATAAATAAATAAATAAATAAAAATAAATAAATAAATAAATAAATAAAAATAAATAAATAAAAATAAGGTGACTTTAAAATGGCCGCCAATGACGGTTTAGCCTAAACGTGACAATTCGCTTTGCAGAGCTGATCCGCCATTTCGAAGCACTTTTTTATTTATCCTAGCTCCTCCAAATTTAGGCTTGGAAGCCAAAAATTTGTATAGGTTAGTTTCAAAGGCATGTCTGCACGTATATAAAATTTGGTTCAAATCGGAGACGGTAAAGTGGAGACGACGAGGACCTATGACGTGGAATGACTAGACTAACGTTTTTAATACACTTTTATTAGTTTTACTTGTGGGTTTGTTTGTATGTATGTATGTAACTCTGAATAAAAGATAAAATTCACGCACGTTTTTTACGTAGATAAAAGTAATATATTTAATACTAAAGGCTAAACTATATTACTTGTTGAGCATTACAAGTGCATGTAAACTTAGCGGATATTCAATGGTTTTGAAAATCTTTTTTTCAGTTTTATTAACTCTAAAAGCATATTTTTTAGTTTTTTAAACTAAATTTATTAACGCATCTTTGCTACATGTTTCCTGCCGCCAACTTAACTCGGCTTAAATAATAGCGAATCGTTCTGACCTGACTTGGTGTGCTTACGCAGAAAAATTTTGGGCCTTTATAAAAAAAACGTAAGTATGGGGCGCTCATGCGCTCTTGCTCTATTGTGAAAATTTTGGCTCTATTTCTATATATTATAGTGCAAATTATGGCCAAGCATTCTCACAAGAAGTGTGAGGGAAGGAGAGCATGACGCAGATTATGTCATCACAATTTTTGGGATTTTGAGGTGTTTAAATTTTTCGAGGAGGCATTCCTGCTTTTTTAATGTCTATAGTTCATATATCTGTTTCTAAATACTCAAGTCAGTAATTGTAAAATAAAATATTTTATTTTACTGAAAATCACATGCTTTCATTATTTTCAGCAGGTATTACATGTATTTTTCAAATTTATTAAGAATTGCGTGTTTAAAACAATCAGCTGTACAAAACTACACTTCAGAAAGGAATCTAAAAGAATAATTTTAGCAATTGTTAAAATTCGGATCATTGAGAAATTTTTGCATGTAATTAAGTAATGTTTCTTCTGAATAAGTTTATGCAAAAAATAAATTTATTTTTAGGTGTCAATTACTACTTTACTTACTTATTGATTTCTATTATTACTTTTTTAATTACTTAAGAATTTTGTTTAAATCAATCAGATTTACAAAATTACACTTTAAAAGGAATCAAAGACAATTATTTTAGCAATTGTTTAATTTCGGATCCTTCAGATATTTTCGTAAATGTTTCTTCTAAATCTTGTTTGCGCATATTCATTTATTTATTTCTGCAAAAGAATGTAGTCTTTTCCCTATCTCCATTTCTTATGGTTCCTTTAAGTTTATCATTTCATTCAAAAAAAAAAAAAAAAACTTTCTATTTTGAGTACATACTGTCGTCCTCGCTTAATCGGGTAACGGATAAACGAATACCCCGCTTATACGAATAGAACACAGCGGAACTAAATACAGTGAACTCTCACTTATACGCTGCCTCATTTATGCGCCTTTTTCATTTATACGACGATTTTTAATGGTCCCAGTACATTCCATAGCAAAATAATGATAGTATCATTCGTTTATGCGTCGCTCTAAAGATAAATATTTCACTTATACGCCGAATTTTCCATAAAACGTAAAAAAATTAATTTATTTTCTTTAAAAAATAAGCAGTTTTCTTCACTTTCCTCTTTAATCTTTCGCCTTTATTGCTCACGGAAGGCATTTTTTCCGCATGAACCAGAGTTCGGAGAGGGACAATTATCTATTATGGATCGTTTTAAAGGGAACAGTTTGTACTTAGGTATGCTACAATTTTTGCTTTCCCATTATCATTGTAGTTACGTTACAGTAATTGCCAAACTGTAGTAGTATGTCCCTTTTCTATAGAAACATTCTTATTCATTCTCTCATTAGCACCTATGCTGCGTTTTATCCTTTAAATATAGGCTTGTTCACTTATATACGTCTCTCTCACTTATGCGTCTTTTTCTGTTGGTCTCTTGGGCCGGCACATAAGTGTGAGTTCACTGTATTCTGCATGCCATAGACGCAATGTTCAAGATCCCCACTTAAACAAATACCCCGCTTAATCAAATAATATTACTTGGAACCAACAGTATTCGTTTTAAGCGGGGCCGACAGTATAATATTTTATACCACAATTTTAAATTCTAAAAGTTACGTCCATCATTAGAACATCAGAGAATCTTCTTAAAACATGAACTTAAAATGATTTAGTTTAAACATCCATTTTTTCTTAATAAACTAAAAGAAAATTAATAAATATAAAAAGTAAAAAAATAAAAAAAAAAAATCTATTTTGACTAGTAAGAAAAAAGAAAGAAATCCAAGCAAGGGAGGGTAAAAAAAGAAAGTTTTGATTAACATGCAGAAATGAACCGCATAAAGAATACCCATTAAAACTAGTTGTCTGGTCTGGAGTTTCCTCAGGTTATTCGTTTTTGAGGTATATCAATTGCGGCATTTTTTCCGGTAACAGAAGTAAGAAATTACCCCTTCTAGATATTTTTCAACAGTTTTATTACTTCCAAGACTTAAATCAGAGATTTCAATACATTTTGATTTCAGTTTTGGTTCTGAATACAGTATGAGGAAGATTTTACTAAGATGGACTATAGTTAAACAACGGAGCTGTAAGAAGTAAAATGTATACATTAGCGGGGTAAATAATTAATGAGAAAGTCAATAATGTAATAATTCAAATTACCAAAAATAAAAAAAAAGAAGCTTATGCATCAAGTAATAAAGAAGTGGGACCTGAATAACTCAGGGTTAAATTTGTCCCGAAGTTTACACTGCATTGATAACGGAACTCCTTGTAACTCTAAAACACGTGATTTTACAAAATTTGATACGCAAACAACCATGTAAAAGTAAATAAACAATGTCATAAATGCAAATTTGAAAAATTGCACACTATTGTGTCGCGGTTATAAAAAATCTTATTTGAATGCAAAAAGTGGGAATTTACACGAATATAAATACATCAGACGGAAGATTTTTGTAATTCCGAAACACGTGTAATTTTTAAGGTTTTTTGCATCAAACTTATGACATTACATTTTTTTTTTTGAAATGTTAGCGAATCTAAATGCTAAACACTTTTTATTTTATTTTTTAGCAGTAGTAGCTTTTGGACAGAGAAATTTAGTGACTAGAGTGTGTAGATAGCTCACTCAGAATAAAAAGTAAAAAAATAAAAAGGTTAACTATAACAAAAGAAAATGCAAAAAGATAAAATTTAAAAATATAAAATGCATAAGGACAAAACGTAAAAAGGTGAAGTCTAAAAATGTAAAAACAAGTAAAAAGTTAACAAGTTCAATCAGTCTGTAGTACTAAAAGTGTGTCTCTGGCCTCGTAGTACCTGTCGCATATGAATGCTAAAGGTCGATTTTAGATTCCTTGACACTGAAATTCTTGATTCTGTATTCCGAACTAGTTTTCTGGGAACTGTTTATAAGCATGTCCCTAATAATCCCGGTTCTTCGATATTGAAACAAAGTTATGCAGAAAAACCAGTAGCAGAGGAAATCTCCTACCGAGCCACCGGATAGTTTATGCTGCAACTAGTGTACCTTAATAATTTAACTCGTGGAAAATTATATAGAATGACAAGACCGCTATTTGAATAATTCATGTCCGATCAGTTTTACCACTGACGTCTGCCACTCTTTGGAAACTAAAAAGAAGACGTATATTAGACTATGCTAAAGAGCATCGTCAGGCTTCATTTTCCTAAACGCCGAGCTACCATTTTCTGGGATCTGTTTGGGCAACTTCGTCATTATGGGACTTCGCAGTAATGGATCTTGATGGCCGCAGACTCGCTCGAAGAATGTGGGAAGATCGCATCTCGATCATTTGCTCACTCTCACTGAAACTTTTAATTCAAAACTTATGGAGATGAGCGAGATGGCTTTTTAAAGCGAGGAATTCGAAAATCTTTCCAAAGCAGACAAAGCGATTCATTTGTTTTTCAATTGAAAACCAGACGGATACGAATTCCACTTCACCAAGGCTCATGCCTCGTGGTCGTTAACATCCCCATTGCTGTTTAAAAGAGTATTAAAATAAAAATTACTGTGTGAAGTCAATGCATAAAGGAGTATATGGTGAAAATATGAAAATTAACTGTTTAAATTAATGCTTTGTTACCAAATGTTAATTCAATTTATAATAAACTGAATAATTCCTATTGTCAATTTTATTTTTGGCATCGATTGAAAAGTTTTCCCACCAACTAACCGACTTAACAAAACTAAGCTAGTATAATAAAAAGTTCTGCAGTTAAATTAACCCTACACTGCATGGTGTTGCCAATTGTATACATGGACAATTTGACCTCCTTATGAACAGCAGAATGTAGTCATAAGGCAACTCAATGCATAAAATGCAAGTATTGGGTATATTTAAAGCAATTATCACCATTTATCCTCCATACATGGCAGCACTGGTCTGTTACATGCTCTTAAATGAATCCATATGGATAGCTTTTAAAATCACTTAAACTACCAATTTTGAAATGATTTTTTACAATGAAACATTTTTCTTTGTCTTTTAAAGAAATAACATGAATAAAATAAACATTTAATCGTCTAAGATGCGTTTTACATCAAAAGAATTATTTGGAAAAAATCTAAGACACAATATATGTCTGTAGCCTGTAGCCATTTGGCAACATTATGCAGTAAGCATCCAGAGAACACTTCGATTCATCTCTGTAGTTCATGAAGTAGGGGAGAGTGGTAATGAATGGGCCATGGTGATGAATGGGCCACTAACAAAATATGAAAAAGTATTTGCATGATTTTTTTTTTTTTTTTTTTGATGCCACCAATAGATGTAGCTATTTGTTCTACTGAACTCATCCAATTTCCATTCGTTTGCGCTGAGCCATTTTCAAACTAGAGTGGCATGGTCAAGAATCTGACTGAAAAGTAAGTTTTTTCCCTTTTTAGTAAAACATTTCCTAGCTAAAATGTACCAAGTATTTCACTGCATACATATGTATAAGCTAGTCTTTCCATATCTATAAACTAATCTTAAGATGTATTTTGATGTTATCTAAATTCAATGTACTCAAAAAACCTAAATGTATTCCAAAAGTATAGGTGGGGCTGAATGGGCCACTATGTCATGGTAATGAATGGGCCACCTATAAATATTGTTTTTCTTCCTTTTCTTTGGATTTTCGCATAATATGAAACACAACTGACTGTCATAGATAGATTAAGATTACTGTCGTCAAAAAAGGCTTGTAGTAACTTCTAAATATAATTTGCAGATCTATATTATATTCCTATAGTACAATAGACCTCTGGTCGCAGTGCGTGGCTTGAAAAAGCCCCCCTCTCAGATTATATTCCTCACAGTACAATTTCATTTTCTTTCTTGGTAACTTAAGTTAGATATTTCTTATTCCTAAAGTCTAGTAAATTAAAAAAAAAAAAAATTTGAATTTTGACAAGTTTAAAAATGAAGATGAAGTTTTTGAAAATGATTTTTAATATTATTTTTGAAATATATAAATTGTGTTAAATCATAGTGTGTATTATCTGTTATTTTTTATGTATATTTGATGTTATTTATTTCTTACAATCTCATTATTTTGTCATTTTTCTGCTACAATTGGTATGCATCAGTTTTATTTTAATTGCATCAATTTTGATGTTTATATAATTTTAAATCAGTATGATTTTGCATAATCATGTCAAGTGCCACATTTATTTTGTCATATTCAGCAAATAAAAGATTAAATCCACATATTTTCATTGAATTCATTTAGTGGCCCATTCATTACCTTCGATGGCCCATTCAACCTTATAGGTGGGGTTGAATGGGCCAAATTTCAAAATTTTTATTTTCTATTATAATTCATTATAGACAGGTGCTAATCCAACTTTTATGACTTTTTTAGTTAGCCAGATAAGTAAAGTAACTAAAACACCAATTTAGAGTTAAAACAAAGTGTTAGAAAAAATTACAAAAATTCAGAACCAAAAAGTGTTACCACTCTCCCCTATGTGCTTTGTTTATATTTCGCGCTAGCTTCTTTCTCTTTTTGGAAGGTATAAAATAATCATGCGGACCCAAAAGTGGTACTTTCGGCTGTTCTACCGTTTATTAGACCTCGCAATAATCAATGCTTAGCTGATGTTCAACAGAGTGAACAAAAGAAAAATCAATAGGGAAAAGCCTTCAAAACGTGTTCATTTTAGATTTCAGTTAGCATAAACGTTGTGCTTACACGTACAAGTAAAATTATTAATAATTTTAAAATATAGTTTAAAAAAACCCCTAAAAAATACGCTTTTACACAGGAATGCGCTGTGATCATCACGGGTTTCCCTCTGATTTTCAAAACTACTGAATATCAGCACTTAAGTTTACATGCACTTATAATACATCAACATGCAATACAGTTTAGCATTTAGTATTAAAAATAATATTAAATATATTACTTTTATATTTGCAAAGAAGGTAAATTTTATCTTTTATTCGGAGTTACATATATACTCGTACATACAAACAAATCCACATGTGAAGTTAATTAAAGCGTATTGAAAAGAGGGAAACGATTAGCTACAGAGGAACTAGTTACAAACCAAAAAAAAAAGAGAGAAAGTTTACGCGAGAGAGCTTCCAAAAGATATCAGATTTGACAGAATTGATCATCGGAAAGAACACAGTACAAATAAACAATGATGTAAAATGTCAAAAGGATTACAAGAGTACAGTGCACCAAATGTTCAATTCCTCTATTGTTTTACAAAAAAAAAAAAACTGATTTTAAGACTATCATTTAAAATCATTTTTATCTCTTGAATGCATGGTGTAGCCATTTGGCAACAAAACTATTTTTAATTAGAAAGTGGTGAAAATTTAGAGTAAATTTTTAAAAATATTTTCCATGTTTTCTTATTGCATTGACAAACACATATTTAAATAAATAAAATAATAAAATAAAATAAAAAATCATGCAGTGTAGGGTTAAAGCATTAATAGGGATGGTGAGACAAACACAGTAAGCGTTCATCATTAAAAAAGTTTTAAATATTCTCCTAAATGCAGAAAAGTTAAGTGCATTATATCAACACATTATCAAGGAAAATCCCTCCAACTGAAATCATTAGAAATTTCTCCACCATTGCCCCACCTCTTAAGGTTACACCTTAGGTTCTGAAGTCATTAGTCTATGTCCGAAAGAGTAAATTCCTACCAAAATTCTCCCAAAGGTCACACCATATTTTATAAGTATAATGGTATAAAAACTAGCGCTGTCACACTTCTTGTTATCCCCTCACTCCCCTTGTCACAAACAGTCATAATTTCCTGAACTCTCCTTCCTTTTCAAAGCATAATATCATTCGTAAACGACCACTAAGCCGAAATTTGGTGCATTAAAACATACCCATCTCACGACAGCATTTGTAATTGGGACACTTGAATCTTGGGAAGAAATATTACGCCTAAAAGCTAAATAACATCAGAAATCGTAGAATTCACACATCATTGTTGCTGAATATGTACTTCTTTTAACATTGGTGCTA
>JAXGGA010017471.1:0-24277 GCA_038373865.1 Uloborus plumipes | reverse complement strand
TGCCATCTTCCTTCTTGCTACCATGTGGTAGCGCATTCCTCTTCTCCGCTCCTGCGGAGGGTTTATTCTGCTTGGGGTTCGAGGCCTTAGAGCGCGTCATCGTAGCACGTCCGTTTAACTTCCCAGTCAGAACGGGAATGAAAACAATTGTCTATGATCCACATCGAAATAGACTTTCCGGGGACAAAGCTGCCAAGTTACTATTTTTAAAGTTCAATTTACCACTTCTTAATTTTGATTATGATATGTAACTTTTTCTACTAATTGTGATGATGTGATTTTCGTCCAATGGTTGCCTATATATATATATATTAGTCAATTATCTATTATCAGTCATATTATATCATAGTCATATTATATCAGTCAATTATAAATATACTATAGTCATCAGAAAACCATAATAGTAATATGAATATCGGTTTTAAACAACTTATTATGTTTTAGTTTTGCATATTATTTTACACTTATTATTTTCTGTGAATTTTACAGGGCACATGTAAATAAATTATTTCAGTTCTACGGAGAACATGAATAGTATCATGTTATCTCAATAAATAGTATCAGTTATTCTCTATGTTACATTTTTATAACATTAAATTTCAATCTCATTATGAATAATTTAATCAATACTGAACAGTTGTATTGAATACACTTTACATTAGTACTTAATTCATGCCTATAACGCTTTTTTTTTGAAAATAATAGTATATTATTGTAATTCATTTTAAAAATTAAAAAAAAAAAAAAGATCCGTTTTAGATCCGCCAAAAAAGAAACGGATCCGGATCGGATACGGATCTTTTTTTCTCTGCGGAGCTCCGCAGATACGGATACGGATATCCGGCACATCTCTACTCATCACCTTTAAATGTGGAGGCGCAGGAATATATGTGCATTAACTGAAATAATTTTATGGGCCGACAGAGACTAGCCCTTCTTTTCCTTCTCACCGCCGCCAGAGGACGCTACTCACCAATCAGTTAGTTGCAGTATCTATTTCATCGGAGAATGTTTTCTTTACTTAACACCGATCATTTACGGTCAATGAATTTTAAACATAATTATTTTTCAATATCAATGCTTTATATTTCAGCAAAAAAAAAATTAAAACTACACCGTTAATCAGTAGTTGCAGTACATATCTCAGGTAAAAGTTTTATTTTATTACCATCGAAGTCTTACGTTCGATAGGTTTTCGGGAGAAAAAGGGAAAAACTGATTTCTCCTATTGACTCTGATTTCAAATTTTTACGTAATGTGTGTACAAAAAAAATTCGATGTTTCGAAACAGCGCTGTTTCTTGGTCGATGCAACAACACCATCAATGTTTTAATTTCTAACGTCGATATTTGGAAACGTCGATGTTCTTACAGAGAAGGGATACGGCAAAAAAGGAATCAGCTGAGTACCACGTGCATGTACGTAATTATATTGATAATTCCAGGGGTCAGTGGAGCAATTCGGAAGATTACAGGAACATTTACAGTGCGGGTAAAAATGCGCGAGAACTGAGATGGACGTGGTTGGGTGAGGAGAGAGTGGTGGACGACTTGCTGCCGGTAGACCAATCCTACACGGTAGAAGTGCTGGGGTGTATCCACGCTTCCTAAATACTAAACGTGTACTCGTTTGCTTCGCTACGGGAGACATTTGTTCCATTGTTTAAAACTTTTCTTCCAATTACTGTTACGGACTCTGCAGTCATTTTTCACAATCCATAATTTTTTATAGAACGCACTTTTTTATTAAAACTGTTAGCTGTATTTGAAGTGAGCCTTTATTTTATCTCTCTCAAGTACCCGCTTTGCCTTAAAAATCGGTTGGAGCCAGATTTGAAGAAAAATTCAATGTAGAGTCCGTAACAGTGAAAATTGCATTTTCAATGTTCTGAGTGCAATTACAAACATAATATAAAGTGAACTATGAAAAAATATGATATTCATATACTTTAGAATGTACTTGTTCAATATATATAAAAAATTTAAAATTTTAAAAAGTTTTGTTACCGACACCCCTATGTCACAAATACCGTGAATTGCTCTTTAAGCACTTTTGTAGCAGGAAAGGGGTGTTGAATAGCACTAGTTTACGTAATTCTTTCCTTTTCTATGTCTTCTTTTTTTAAATTCAAGTAATCTCGAATTGCTTATTACTTTCTCAGGTTAATCTCGAGCTTGTTGATAATAATTGTTGATAATTGTTGCTCAATTTGACTGTAATTAGTTTTCTTTTTTTGGCTCTTTATAATTACATCTATGTTTGGAGTACTGATTTCTAGTTGATTAATGCAGAAACTATCAGCGAATGAAGCAAATGCACCCACAGCTCGATCATAGCATCCTAAGATTGCAGTTTCGTCCTTATTGTGGACTCCTCAGTTACGAATAGCCAATGATCGAGCTGGGGGCAAATATCCTCTTATTGTAGCTAAGATTGCCACCAAGACAAGCTACAATAAGAGGATATTTGCCTCCAGCTCGATCATTGGCTATTCCTAACTGAGGAGTCCACAATAAGGACGAAACTGCAGTCTTAGGATGCTATTATAGAGCTGTGGGTGCATTTGCTTCAGTTCTGCCTTAGCCCTTACTTATGGGCGGTAACTCATTGCATATCAGCGAATATTTGTCTCCTTTTCCCTTTCTCAAAACTTTTACCTGTTATCTGCTGAAATTTGTATCTCTTGCACATAAGAATTTATATCACTTCATTTGGTACTTGAGACTGATGTTTTTAAATATTATCTCCTTCACTTTCAGTTAGTTTTATAATATTCATTTGATGATTACTTTTTCGCTAGTAATATTAATATGTGCAAAGCTTCTTATATAATCAGCATCAAACCTGCTAATGCATTTGTAATTAGTACAGTCACAGAAAAAAATCGAAACACTCTGAATTATTAAGCTGCTATGTTTTCTAAGAACAAAAGAAAGGAGTCTTCTTACATAGATTAAAGTCTTCTACAAAACTATGTCAATAAAATTTTGATAAGGGGCCATATACAAAGTGAAATGGACACAAAGTCTGAATTTTCAAAGGGAACCCCTACATTTGGTTACATAATTAGGTGAAGCCGGCCAAAAATAAGCTGGGTACCAAGCGACATTACTTTAGGACCAGTAGAACTAAAGTTATGAATGAACAAAGATTTAGGGACAATTATTACATTTAAAATGCTACTTTCAAGGTCAAAGTTTACAAAGAGTAGACAAATCATATTTATTTGAAGAAATTAACTTAAGCTACTCGCTTTTATACGTTTGCTTTTTGCAATTAATATGAAATTCTCGGGTTTTGTTAAAGTTATGATATTTTTTGAAACTTAGAAGAGAAAACCCTACTGTGTAGAGTTCCAGGGAAAAATGCAACATTCTATCTTTTTGATTAAACAAAAATAGATGCACACTTTTTTTTACCTACGCTCGAACTCAGGCAGCATATACCTTCTGGAGAGGTTACGTTTCAAAAGTATTTATATAAACTGTTTTGTTAGGATTGGCAATAATATTATAACCGTGCCCTATAATTTAAAAAAAACGCCGAATCGTTACAGATTATTCTAAATAAACTTCCGAGATACCACATTTTCCTGTGAAAATCAAAAACCTGCTCAAAAAATATCTGAATTGATGCATGTTGCATGAAAGCAAATTTCTCACTATTGAAAAAAAAAAAAAATTAGAATGTCTCCCAGTTTTAAAATATACTCAGGACAGTAAGGCGCGGGTACATCGCTCATTTTCTTCTTACATTTCCACAATTGCAGAATAACAATTAGTTTTGCTTCTTATTGTCGAAAACAGAAAATAATATGACAATATTTCAGTGTCCATAAAGTATTTTTCATTGAAAAAACCTGAAGCATATTTACATGAAGGTTACATGTTTTTTCAAAATTCGGTGCTACCATTGTTTATAGTCTTACAAAATCTTGGGGGGTGCAATGGTCCCTTGGCACCACCCCTGGATACGCCACTGCATTATACAGTGCAGAGCAGAACCCCAGGCACTTCAAGCACAGAGCTCCTCGGTGTTTACGTTTCGACTCGCGTAACCAATGCCTCCTTCATACTAGACTCTGTTACTTTTAAATAGGCGTATCAATTTTAGAAATTTTGCGTCGTCTCCATGGAAACCGTAGAAAAGAAAACCGCTCCACTCTTTCTTTTATGCACTGCTGTTGAGGCATTTCATTTATTTTATGCGCATCGAATTAGGTTTACGATTTAATAAAAATCATTATATCTCAGTTGTTTCAAATTGCTTTCTAACAAATCTAGTGCTAAGTAGTTTGTTTTAGCATTTTAACGTTGATTGAATAATAGTTTACGCACGAAGCAATTTCAATGGTTTGCATTTAACCATTGATGTAAAAGCTAAGTGGGAAAAAAGTTCACAGAGCCGTAACTTTGACAACCAAGAGAGGAAAAGTGTGGAGAGTAGGGAATTAATATTTCTTTTAGACCCCAGCTGTCGTTACACAGGGCATAAATGCCAATCACTTTCTGGGTTTTAACATACAGTGAAAATGAGCCCAAAGTTCTGAACACACTGCCATCTATTGGAGATCTTCGAAACAAAGAAAATAGCAGAAAAATTAACGATTGGTGGATTTCTAAATTTAAATTCAGAAATTAACCAATCAAGATTTTCATTTGAACCTCAAGGCCGCTAGGTCGCGCTTTGTTCTGAACAGTTGGATTACTTGAGGCAAATGCGGTAGGCATTTAGTTTTACGGAGGCGTTGGAAATAGCTGGCTATTGACTGCGCAGATCCTGATAGTAGTCCCACTACATTGATTGTTGGGAACCTTTCTACTACTGGCTTTCAAATCAAGAAGTGATAATGTCGGCCGCATGAGTTGATGAACTAAAAAATGAAACCGTTGTTTAATTATTATGGTTTTTGAAAAAAAATTTAATGTATTGCGTTGTAAAACATTTGGCCTGGGGGGGGGGCATAACTTGCTTTTTATCTTTTAATCTCATGACACATGTGTTGCTTTGTTATGCGGAGTTTCTTATAGGATATTCAAGTTTCTTATATTCAAGGTTTCGTGCACAGTATGAGTGCGATTGTGTTTTCCGCAATATCTAACGTAGTATTGAAAATGTTTATTAAGGAACTTTTTTTAAAACACTTAAAAAAAAAGATGGATCTGTTTGAGAAAAAAACTGTACAAACCACAACATACCTCAGTAATACTTGAATGCTGGCACATGCTATAAGGAACAACTGAAATTCAGCAGCTAAATACCATGTATGGGGCATGCACTGAAACAAAATAGAACTGTAATGTAAAACACCGCAGCGCACACACACACACACACACATATATATATACACACATCAGTAGCGAGGCGTGACTTCAAGCGTCAGTCATCGCTAACTTTCAGGTCCCCAAAGAAATATACCAGACCATATGTTTCGCTCATGGGTGTTTGTGATAAGAAATTTTTGAAAATTTTGGGCTGCCGTTTCCGAAATTTAATTTTTCAGTTTTCGAAAATTTTATTTCCGTTAAAGCAGGAAATTCTCCTCACACAATAAATGAAGTATACTTTGAAATGATAAAAATCATTCATGTTATTTTTATGAGTTTTAAAACTAAATAGTAATTAAAAAATTCAACTAACCTTGTAAAAATCTTGGTTCACATATACTTCTTTTTCAATTTGAAAAGTTCAAGCTTGCTGAAATGCAAAGCTCGAACGGCAACGAGCACTACTTTTTATGAAAAACATTTATTATTGAAACTAAAAAGAGAGTAAAAAAACAAAACCACGCACACATATATTCGTTTTTGAAAGTTCGATGAAGTTCCAAAACACAAAAGGTAACAGCGTTTTCCATATGCAAAACTACTGTTGCAAACAATATTGTCTTCGACCCGTCGGCCTCATATTGGCGCCATCGTAAGATAACAATATTTTTCTAACCGCAACCCCTTTTTTTGAAAAATGTGACGCACCGAATTGAAAAAAAAAATAAAAAAGAATGAACGAAACAGGAGAAAAAAATCTCAACCCCTCCCCATCCAACCCCCACGATCCGCCAAAACTGAGAGTTGCCAGTAAAAACAAAATTTCCGCGGGTCATCGCCGATGAGTCTTATTACATCCAAGGGAAGCTGTGAAAGAATCTGATTGGCTGAAATGGCTGACAAGCGAAAAAACTTGCGCGCGCACACACACAAAACCGATGCGATATCTGTAGCGATGAGTGAAGGTCACGCCTAATCGTTTACTCAACAGATGGCACCACTAAAATAAAATTATTTGGAATATTAAATGATCCGAAAAAATAATCTGAAAATAAAATTTTAAAAACTTTAATTCTTCCAGTGCAAAACGAGGTTTGCCTTCAGGTCATCGGCGAATCGTTCGATGACTTGAGGCCTCGCTACTGACACACATGCTGGGTGGCTATGATTAAACTTCCTTAATAAACGGCCCCCTGCAGCGTAAACGAGTAAACGGATTGCAACGAATTTTTGTACATGAGGAATGCATGAGATGCGCGTACAAATTTTCGATAAAGAAACTTCAATTCGAAATTTTCCACTAAAGGGCACTTTGTCGAGAAAAGCACTAAATTTTACACTATAAACGACCAAAATGGGATAGAAAAACAATATTCGCAATTCAGTACAAGAATTTTGAGTAAAAAATAGCAAAACCAGGAAAAGAGCTGCGACGCTGCATAATTCCTAGCAGCATAATCTCATCGGCCGATGATCGGATTCGATGAGTTCTCATCGGGAATTGCCCCAATATGTCTCATCGGCTAAACAGAATCCGAGCAGCAAAATCCAATGAGTTTTACTCGAAATACGATGAGGTTTGGAGCAATTTACGAGCAGTGCAGTCCCGTGCCGATGAATTTAGGATCGAAAAACATTTTGCGAAAGTGTATCTGATTTTATTTTCGCATTATTGCTGTCGCTGATGACTTTCAATAATAAGTCATCTGCTAATTATTATAAGTCAAATATATTTTTTAAAAAATATACTAGACTTTTAACTTTTAACCCTACACTGCATGCTTTTTTTTTCTTTGAAAGAGCTATATACATTTTTCAATGTAATAAGAAAACATTGGAAAACATTTTTAACTATTTAATTTTGAGTATAGATGGTTATATTGGCTTTAAGGATACCTAATACTTGCGTTTTATTCTTGAGTTGCCTTATGCATGGTCATAAGGAAAAATAGTTCATGTATCCAATTGGCAACGCTATGCAGTGTAGTGTTAATACTGCCTAATTTTACAGTCGAACCTGTTTATCTTGAACCTATCTCGAAAACCTCTCAATGTCGAAATTATTCAATTTCCCTGCTTTTACAGCATAAATTTAATGTTTTTTCTCATCTTTATCTCGAATGATTTTTTCCGAAAACCTCTATGTCTTGACTTTTCAAGCCTCTCATTTTTGAATTTCAGCTCCAGCCACCTTTATCAATGGTATACCTTGGAGACAAAAACCATCTTTTTCAATATCCTTCAAAGACTATGTTCGTACTTAAAGGTATTCATTCACTTGCTACCGATATAGTCATTTTAATTAGTAAAACGTGGACTCACAACATGTCGTACAGTAAAATATTCTGCAATATCAATGCAAAACAAGCTATTAAGTATTTGACTTCGTTCCAATTGCTTATTTTTGTGAATTTTATGACAACCTCTTTATCTCAAAACCTCCGTGTCTCGAATTTTTCTTCTGTCCCGTGAAATTAGAGATAGACAGGTTTGACTGTATTAAAATATGTTTTAAAATATTTTTTAAATATATTTTTAAAGTTTATTTTTTACAGCGTAGTGTCTTTACAAAAAGTATTTTCAAAGGGGAAAGTGCTTAAAGATACATGTATATCGGTGGTATACTTTTTTTTTTTGCACGAAACGACGAATTCGAAAACAGAAAATCACACGGTATGACATTTGGTCCGATTATTGCGCTATTTAATCACTCCCAACGGTTCAGCTTTTGGGCTCAAAATTTAAGTTTAACTTTTGAAATCAGTTAATAAAATTGAAAAAAAAAAAAAAAAAAAGAAAATCAGTAAAAATAAGTTGCTTTTAGTTCCAAAGTCTAAAGCGCCCACTACCGGCAATTTTTTAATTTTATCACTGTCATTTATTTTCAAGAAAAAACTCACATTAAGAATAATATTAGTGAAACCCGCAAAAGAATCGCCCATTTTTTTCGGATTTTATAATTATTTGAAATTTTGGGCCTTTCTTTTTCGGAAATCGCTTTGGATCCCTAATTTACTTGCAATATACACCTCCAAGAAGAATAAAATGGAATTCGAAAAGATTCTTCAAAAATTTTCATTTAAAAATAATTTGAGTGCTAATAATATCCCCCCTTCAGTTTTGCCTAAGAGTTCTGAAACTCCATTCTGAAACTATGACATATATCTTCACTTCCCCCACACTGTAAAAAATAGATGTTGTTTTTACAGAAGAATTCAACTAATTTTATAGTAAAAATTGATAATTTTACTGTTTATTACTGAGCATTTTACAGTTTTGAACTGGAACCTTTGCTGCCAGTATTCACTCATTTATGACCAGTAGCTTAAAAACGGGACGCTTGTTAGTTACTGCATACAAAAACCTGTAATGGGTATATTCTTTTACAAAAGCTTTTTTTTCACAAGTTAGATAGTCCTTCTTCTTGAGAAAACCAGTTAGGGCCACTATTTGGACCTCAGAGTTTATTTATTGACAGCTATTTCAGACAAATCAGTCAAGCAACGATCCAGCACATCGGGTAACCACAGAATGTAATTTTTATTTTGCAAACTGATTTTTCATAAAATTAAACTACTTTAAAATGATTGGCTTAAAATTGATCACAGATGCCTTCTGTAATGTTACTTTGCAAAAGTCAAGTCAAGTACGGTCGTATTTTGCTCACATATCTGCAAAATATCCCACAAACAGGACGTTGAATAACTTAATAAAAGTGGCAACGGCGAACTATTTTAAGCCTTAAATGTATGTAAACCATTCTAAGTAAGTGTTTAAAGCAGACAAAGTTGAAAAAAAATTGTTAAAAACAACTTGGGCATAAATGAGTTAAACTGTTCTTTTTACAATAAAATACAGCTAATTTTGTTGTAATAAACTATAAAATGTCTGCTTTTTAGTAATAAGCAGTAAAATTGCTAATTTTACAGTTTTAAACTGGAACATTTGCTGCCAGTATTATACTGTAAAAACAACACTTTATTTTTTGCAGGGCAAGGACTGTAGGGGACGTAAGCAATCGCATGAATGGCTGTGAGAAAGCCTTACCGTGTTGGTAAAATCAGAAAAGTTGTGCATGAATAAAAGGTTCTTCCACCAGTTTTTTTCGCAAGCGCTCTCCAAGTTTTGAACAAACGCTGAACCGTATCCCGGTCCGTTGACGAATTTTTTGCTCAACGGATAAAAGAGAAGAGGAACTGCTGCATACACTGGTACTATTCTGAGAGAAAAAAAATCATAGTGAATTTTTCTTTACTTATAACACTTAAGAACTAAATAATAAAACAAACAAAAAGTGGAAAAGAATGCAATTTTTTTTGTCGTGTCTATGACTAAGCCTAACTAAATAACTCCATGGATCGTCATAACTGCTTTTGCAATTTGTTGGATGTTATCGTCATAAAGGTCTACAAGTGATGGCAATACACCAATTTCTCTCAGGTTCGCACTTATTGCTGGACACTCAAAGATATGACAAGGTGTAAGCTGCGTATCTGGGCAATTGCAACAGTTTCTATAAATCCTTCTACCCTCTTCATCAATCTTCATGCCCCTGTGATGGCCGGTTCTCAGCCTGGCTATAGTTTTTGTTATTGGTCGACTTATATTTATTTCACGAAGCTGGTGTTCCACCATGGGCGCCCATATGCGAAATTTTAAGGGGGGGCTCAGATATTTTCCTCATAAATTACAGTTAAAAGTAGAGATGCACCGACAAGCAAATTGGCCGATTATCGATTACCGATTAATCGGTTGTTGATAATCGGTCGATTAATCGGCTCAGCCGATTAATGATAAGGAGGATTGTTTTTAACACTACCAATTTTATCATCACTGTTTTTTCTCTATTGTACAATTCTGAGTTTAGAAATAGTAAGTAATTTATTTCCAAGAGAAGATTTTTTTTCCATTTTTCCAATTTTCACAAAATAATTTCAACATTTTATCAAATTTCATAGAACCAATTTTCATGTTATTGTCAATACACAGGGTGTATTGACAATAACGTAAAATAATGTGAAAAGGTGTAACATTACATTAACGCATTGTTAATTATGTTAATTGGGCATAAAAATTCAGAAAAGGGGGAATGGAGTTTGTACTTTAATTTAGGAGTACTTTTAATTTAAATTTTTTAACAATTTGTAGCAATTAAATTCAAGACTTTTATTCTTTGTGAAAATTAGAGGTTATCTAAAACACTGTACTAGGAGGAAACTGTCTCCACATGAAAAATGTTGCAACATTGTCTATGTGTATATTTATTCAAAGTAGAATTAATTTATTAAAAACTTTATATCAAGTGGTGAGTATTATTATTGCTGTTAATAAAATTATTCATCGTAGTTTCTTAGTGAAAGTATACTTTATGAATAAAATTAAAAAAATATTTTTTGGGCGCTTAATCGGTCTGATTTTGCCGATTATTAATAATCGGCAAAGTGGCCGATTATGACTGATTAATCGGTACTGCCGATTAATCGGTGCATCCCTAGTTAAAAGATAATAATATATATCTGTGGCTTGGTTCTAAAAGGGCCTAAGTCAAAAATGTTAGTTTCGAGAAAAAGGCGATGAAAGATATTTGAGATTTTTTAGAATGCTATAACTTTCTTACATTAAGATTCCCATTATTATTTTTTGGTATTTGTTTATTGTTTGTGTAAAGAAACATTATTTTATCATATGCAATTTTTAATCTGTTACTATTTTATGTAAATATTATGACATTGGCTGACATTATAATGGAAATACAACCAATTTTAGTTTGATATTAGACATTGACCTTTGTAGAATTAGAGTTTTACTAAATTGGAAACTTTTGATGTAAATAACACAGAATGTGAAAAAATTGACATTGGCCCTTTTAGAACCAAGCCACAGATATATATATATATATGTATAAGTGTGTGTGTGTTTGCTTGATTTACTAAGAATATGAAAGTACTAGACTCGCTAAGACATAAATTTTTGTAATTTACTCTGACTTAATTGTTGTTGAGATTACCAAACACATTTTGACTGCTTACACATAATGCATTATGTGCGTCGCAAGGCCGTATCCAGAAAAAAATTTCGGAGAAGGCCCATTTCGCACATTGACCAAACAAACACATTTTTGTGTGTTATGAGTCTTTTTTCTCACTCATTCCCTCTCCCCTTGCTGTTTCTTGTGTGTGTTTTTTATTTAATTTATATTTTTGTTGCTAATTGTTTGGACTGACCTTTATTGGGGTAGGGGTATCAAAAGAGAAATGCAATGAACTCTTTTAAATGGGGTAGAATATTCGCAATTTTTGCGAGTCCGGTGTCCCTTGGACATTTTTGAAAAATAGTTTTAAAATTCTGCATTTTGGCCGTGTATGGGGCAATTGGGATATCGAAAATATGTTGGAAAAATTGACAAACAAAAAATTTATAAATGTTCTGCATTCTTTTGCAAACTAAGATCAATCATTTTTTTTTTTTTTTTTTTGTAGTTTAACAAACAATTAACATTAATCGAGAGAGGAAGAGCGAGGGAGGAGAAAATATAAACAAAAATCACTTTCTTACATCGATTTTCAGTATAGTTACATAGTTGTTTTTAATCAGTTTCCCAACTCACCGACAGAAACAGCACTCAATAGATAATGACCAATAGTATGAAACGCCTAAAATCCTTTAAAAGAAATAGTGTAAAGATTTTTAAAATAATTGACGAGAGAATAATATTCTGGCCATTCGGTTAATTCATAGTTTATTTATTTGAAAAGAAATATAATTGAAGCACTTTTTAAGGAGTTTCAAAAAGGTATTTAATGATTTTTAAAGACTGTAGAACAGGACCGGGCCCGTGCTCCCCCCCCTCCCCTGAACTATTTTGTAATGTGACAGAAAAAAAAGTTTTCTTTTTTCCAAATTCTAGAAAAGGTCGAATTGTCTTGCCATCCTCGGATCAGCCCACTTTTTTTCTTAATTGCTAGTTCGCAGACATGGGGGAATTTCCCATGCAAATGTGCCGTCAGTTGACCCATGAATTTGCCTTTGTTTTTCCATGTAAGAATGTAGGAAGAGACACAATGTTATAATTCTGAAAGCGATTTCAGTGCTGATTACAGTTATTAAAATTTGTCATTTTTAATGACTTATTCATTAATGAGTGAAGAAAAAATGTTTTCCTAAAAAAAGTACTGAAAGAAAAACAAATTCTAATTTCCAAGGGGGGGGGCTCGAGCCCCCCCTTGCCCCCCCTTATGGGCGCCCATGTGTTCCACTTGGATTGATTTATCTCTAAGTTTAAATTTCGCTATTGCGTTTGCATCTTGGAGATAGATACAACAAGATCTCACCTTTGAAATAGAAAAGATATTTTCATAGCTAGTCTGCCGTGCTAAGCTCAAAAGTGGTATCTGCAGTCGAGCTCAAACTGAGATATAACTCTTTAAAGTTTTGCGCCACCATGTATTTGATTCAGATGAAACTTTTTCAGAATTTTTTAAAAAATATTTCCCTTTCTCAAATGACCATATAATTTTGTATTTAGGTAAAATACGTCACAAAGAGCCACCTGGTGGCGATAACTTAATTTTGTTAAAAAGTGCAGATACGACTTTTGTGCTTAGCACGGCAGCAATGTGGATTAGTTCATTTGCGCTTTAGATCTCAATACTCAAGTCTTGAACAAAGGAGAGTCAGAGGGGACATGATCCAGGTGTTTAAATTTATCAAAATGAATGATGTTGATGGGCTAAATTTTTGTTTAGAAAGCAGGACAAGGGGACACTGTTTTAAGCTATTTAAGTCTCAGGCTAACCTAGAGGTGAGCAGAAATTAATATTTCAGTAGGGTGGTGAGTACCTGGAACAGCTTACCGGAGGAGGTTGTTATGAGTAAGGGAGTTGATAGCTTTAAGAGGGCCTTGGATCTTTATTGGGGATTGTAATTTGACTAGGACCAGCCTAGTTGGGCCTAGAGCCTGTAGCTGGTCGTCATCTTTTGTATTTGTATTTGTATAATAGTTTAATTTTGAATAACACACTTATTTTGAAATTACATTTCGTCGTTTTCTAGACGTCACTTTACATCGACAATAAGTTCATCCATATAGTAAAACAGGGAATATATGTGTGCGTGTGTGTGTGTATGTTCCCCATACAAATCCGCAGTTTGCGTCGGATCTGGACCAAATTTGGCACGAAGGTACTTAAGCACCCGGGAAGGGTCGTGGAGGAATTTTCGAACGCGAAAAAAGCGCCGAACGATTCGAAAGTGACTTAGAATGTATATTCCGAAAAAGTGTCTCCTTTCTACCCGAAATAATTATCGGATCTTCTCGATTTCGGTCTCATTGGAAAGCTGGCGAAAAATACCTTTTAAGATAATTTCCTTTCAGAGGTTTTGAAAATTCCTAACCGCTAACTTCACCTAGAAAAAATGTATGAGCATTTTTTAAGTTAGGAAAGATCAATTTTAAATTAGATTGAAAGGATCGTCTGCAGGAGCAAGAAATTAGTCAGTGTGAAAGAAATCATTGATAATAAAAAGGTGTTGCCATTTTTTTTCTTGAGTATGAACAAAGCAAATCCTTGTTTTAGCTTTTAGGCTTTTCCTTTAACCCCCTCGGCGGTCCGGCAGCATTTAAGCATACCGTACTCGATTTTGGACATGCGAAAAGATGCACGCCTATTATTGGTCGAATCGACTTGTTGATAGATCTCCTTTCGCTACCAAAACAAAGGCAATGCTATTCTGAGATACAGCCTATATGAATTCGCCCAGTTCTCCATAAAAATAAAAGACGAATATTTAGTTAAAAAATTCATAATTTCGTGGTAGAAAATGATAAGAGCATTTTTATAATAAGCAACATTAAGTTTATGACCGACAAACTTATTTGCTAGAATTTGAAAGGAAAACAAATAGCAATAGAGCATGAGAAATTCGTGCCCATCATATCAAAAAATCGTTTTCCGGTAATTTTGTTTTTTTTTAATTGCTTATTTTAATTGTAAATGTTTTTTTTATATATATTTTTCAACGCTCTATTTTTCGCTTATAAATTAAATTGTGCAGCTGTTATGTTTTTTGTAGGAATGTGGTTTCTAAAAATAATTAACAGGTAATTATTTATAACGATAATATAAGTTTCTTTTTTTGTATACTTTTTCAGGTTATTAAAACTGTTAAATATATAGGCTACTTTAATGTGCATTAAATCTTTTTATGTTAACGTTATACTTTTTTGCTATTAGCGCTAAAATATTGGAAAATATAATTAAATCGTTTGTAAAATATATTATTTTGCAAAGGGAGGGGCTGTTATACACCAGTAAAGCTTTTAACAAGTTTATAAAAATTTGGAAATTATAGCTGTCGATTTCTGTAAGTCCGCTGAATTTAATGTTACTTTCAAGCGTGTGAATTTAATAGATATAAATATTCCATTTCTTTTTCTATTCTGGTAAATCGTTAGTGGTATCTGTGAATAACTTTGGGGTATATTAAATACATAATTTTTTCTTCTGCTTGTCTTGCATTCTTTTTACTCCATTAATGTTTGATGCAACTGAAAATTAAGAGAGGGAAAAAATTCATATTTTAAGGTAGCACTAAGTACTCGACACTAAACTTTTTTTATTTTTTTAATTAGACGAGATGTTAAATGAAACCCAATAAAAACGGTATTTAAGGGGACTAAATCATTTAATTTCTTTATTTAAAAATTATGTATTTTGTCCGCACGAGATACTTCATCAGGACAAGTAATCCGGAAATTTTCTTCATTAATAATTAGTCGGATAATCACTAAAAACGATTTATAGAAATTCCTGTTTAAAGAAAATGTATATAAACATTTTTAACTGTCTAATGATTAATAATTCTTGAACTGATAAAACAGATGCTAATATATGTACACATATCGCATTAAGAGTAATTATAAAAGAATATCTATAACTTAAAATACAAACACTTGAGTAAAAATTTTATATTTTCCCCCTTTTACTTAAAAATAAATTTGTGAGATACTGTCTTGTTCGCAAAAAAAAAAAAAAATAATAATAATAATAAATAAGAAAAAATAATATATGTAAAAATATAAAATACAGTATTTTTGTTGCACTTTCAGAACTGTTTTAAAAGGGTGCGAACATTCATTTTTCCTATTAATCAAGAACAGTAATCCAATGCATTTGGAGCACTGGTTTTAAGTTTTAAAAGAAAGCTGAAATTCCATAAATTACTTTCCGTGTTTACATATAGATGGCGCTACTACGTGTTTTGGGAAGAATTTGCATAGAAGTTATTCGTATTTCTATGTTTATTTTTAAAATAAAGCACTGTTTAGATTAATTCTAACAATTTTAAGTGTTTATTTATTTTACGATGTCAAGGCAGTTAATACCTATCCCTCCTCCCCTCTCTTAGCGCGACGTTTACAGTCTGTTCCGACATTTTTCTTTCACTTCCCGTACTTTCCGAATCTATGGGCGGCGATAGGCGATTGATTGACAGCAATTTGACCAATGATAGGCGTTCATCTTTTCGCATGTCCAAAATCGAGTACGGTATGCTTAAATGCGGTCCGGCAGTTCCAGAATTACATGTTAAATGGACGTAATAAGACGTCCAGAACCGTCCGTGGGTTAACGGGGTATTTAAAACTTTCGTGGGGAAAGATTAATTTTTCGTACTGCGACCTGGAAAATTGTCGACTCGGGACATTTTTGGCATTCCTCACTTGACGTAACTTTTATTCTTAATTTTCTGATTGCCCGGGTGCTTACTAATACAACATTATTACCCGGCTTTGCCTAGATGCTTATTAATACAACATTATTTTAATAAGCTTTCATTAATTTTTCTGCATCATACGATATTTATTCCAATGTTCCAAGGTGAACATGAATAATAATTGTTTTAAACTTATTTCATGCTAAAATGAGATAGGTGAGCCTTAAATTGATAATTCATTGTTAATCGTAATATTTGTTGGAAAATACTCATGTTTCAATGCGTTAAATTTTATTAATTTGTATGTTTAAAGGCTTATCTCTATTACTCTATCTATTCAAAATTGAAAGGAAATGGCCATTTTGAGACAAAGAATTTCAATTTCGAGGTTTTCAGATTTTTTTTACAATTTCAAAACCCCGCCTATGTGAATTCTAGTGCATCAAGGAACCTCTATGCCAAGTTTGATGAAAATCCGACGAAAACTGTGGATGTGTATACGGAACAAAGATACAAATATATAAACATACATCCATTTTTATGTTTATAGATGTAGATCCGTGCAGAGCCGGGCCACGTATTAAAATTAATATAATTTCAGCTCCATACTTACCGCCACAATCTATGCTTGACTCTGTGTATTATAGTACGGGGCTTGTGTTTTTCCTCATCCCGTACAGAAACGTAAGAGTTTACCAGTCCACTAAAAAAGTAAGAATATATTTCATTGATAAACATACTGTTACGAATTTTGTAAATAGCACGTGATTTAATTGATTTTAATATTTCATTTTAAGAAGATGTGCTGCAGTTGAACCTATCATTTTAATTGGTTCCGCTTTTGTACTCGAGACTTTTTTAATTCTTCCCGCTTTCCCGGTTGGCTTAACGAAGCCTTGGCTTAACCCATTAATGCCTGACTTTTTTTTTTCCCAACGATATTTTGTATACTGGTTACAAACGGTGTTTAATGGACAGAAAAAATAATTTAAAAAATATTATGTAAAAAATAATTGTTTTATTAAGGAAAGAAAAAAAAGGCTCTCAAAAGTTACGATAGACCCCAGAGGGTACATACTTTTTTCACAAAATTTTTTTTCTACCTACGATATAATGTTTAAAAAGACATTTTATAAGAAGAAATAAAATCAGCAATGAACATAAACTGGGAAGCTGGGAATAACTTTGAAAACTTAGCTTTTTTTCTTGAGATTGTGAACGATATCATTTTTGATAAAGATCACATTCGAACTGCTACAGAACACTTTTTACAATGGTTATATGCTGCAATCTGTTAATAACGAATTGAAAGAATACCAAGGTACTCATTGAACACTATTATTTGGTTGAAATGTTCATTTTGGGGAAATTCAGACCCTTTTTTGGACCGTCCTAAAAAAAGGACGCTAGGCATTAATGGGTTTTAAGGTTTGAATAGCTTACAACAATGTCCTCTTGTCCTGCTTTCCATGCAAAACTTTAACCCTATCGTAACCCCCTGGATTGTATGTTCTGCTAATTAATGTTTTTTTTTCTATGGCGTTTTTCTTTTTATAATTCAAAACATGCTTCTCCCTTACAAATACTTTGTAGAAGAATTCCAGACGAGTTTGCCTTGAAAAAAAAAGCATTAGGAAACTCAGAAATTTCAAAAAATGCTAAACAATTTAAACCAAGTCAATTTTAAGTCAAGAAATATAATTTTTAAGCTTAAATTCGGTGCCGACAGAGTGGTGTGGTGGTTAGGACGCTGGCCTCTTACGCCCAACGGCGCGGGATCTAACCCGACATCCTGTTAGAGGATTTTCACGATGCAAAAAACCGACAGCGTTTATGACGTATGATTGCGTGGCATGTAAAAGATCCCTTAAATTCTCGTTTGGCATGGAATATCTCTCGGCAAATTAAATTTTAAGGGCAGTTTCGCATCGAATAGAGTTTATGTGCCTCTGTCTAGTGGCGAAACTGGGCACCAAAGTTATCTTGGCAGGGATGCCCAGCCCCCCCAAACTCAATGGCGCAAATTCCCCCCCCCCCCCCCAATTTTTCACAACCCTCTTGTGCTTTTTATTTTTTATTTTTCTGCTTTTTTTGTATTTATTTTTTTAAATATTACTTATTTATTTTTTTTTAATTATAACTATTATTTTTTTATATATTATAAATTTTTTAAAGTACTAAGTATGCGCAGAATGGAATCGTTTTTTTTTCTCTCCCTGACATTCCAAGCACACACACGCACAAAATAAAACAATAAATGAATAAATAACAATAATAAATAAAATAAAATTAATCAATAACTTTTGTTAACAAATCAGTAAATAATTTAAATTAAAAATTATTTTAACAAAAAATTAAATAAATAAATACATTGGTTTAAGAAAAATCCCCCCCCCCCCCAATTTTTGATGGTGCAAGTTGGGCCATAATCTCCCCCTGTGGGCACCCTGTATCTTGGCAATGGCATTCCGCCGATAGTGGTGTCAAATGAAAGAATGGATGCCGATGTCGGGGGACGCACGAGGTCTGCAAATGGTTAGTCGCCAAACACAGCCCCATTCAAAGCAAACAAAGTTTAAGTTAGACCTTCAAATGTTCAAATTTCCAAAAACAGAATGCATTTAAGGAAAAATATTTGTAAAAACGATGAAACAGCCCCGTTACCTCTGTCGTCAAGCGTATGCTACGAATTTAGTCCAAACTCCGAAACACAACAAAGCGGCAGACAAAATTAATAAGTTATTTTCAGTGGTCAGATAAGTCTGACTCGGATGGCGCAGTCGCAGGTTCGAATCCCGGCTCGGGCATGGATGTACTTTCACTCTCTATTGTCCTTGTATTTACTCTGTGTGAATGCATGTTGTGAACGTCTGCCTGCCCTATAAACGGGTTTTATCGCTAGTGCGATGAGCTAAATCGTACTTCCACCTTAATGGTGCTAGTAAAAACTAAAGCCGTACCAATTCTGTCTTAAATTCAAGTAGATGCATCTACTCGGGCTCGGATACCCGAGTGGCATCAGTAACAACAACAACAAAGTTATTTTCAAACATAAATATTATTATTTGAGAGATACTTGGATGAATAAATGTTCCGTACGTACCCAATTAAAAAGAACGTATCCACGGAGAAGGCAAAATTGGTTATAATCTGCATTCCGAGCTCTTTGCTTGATTCAATTATGTCGTCTACATTTTCTGCGAAATAAAAAGATAAAAGTTAATCTTTCTTTTGCTCAAAATTGGATTTTCAGCTAAAACCATTTAAACACATTTATAAACATTAATGATATCTGACCAGCCTAACATGAGCTGCTTCAACTCACTTCAAACTTTCCAGGGTCCCCCGTAGCTTCCACAACTCGTGGTTTAACCGCTATGGGGCCCTGAAGAGCACTCTGTTCTTTTGATCCAGACAAAGGGGCGAGCAAACCCCTGGTCCAGTTCCCCCAAGGTATCGTTTCACTTGGAGGACTTACTGACCACGACCCTTAAAAAACCGTCGCCCAGCCACCACTGGAAATGATGGTGGATCTTTGATCAGCTGGGATCGAACCCAGGACCCTCTAGTTACGAGTCCAAAGCCTTACCGATCGGGCTACCACAGCCCTGCCTCAGCTCACTGAAAATAATCGAGTAAGAGTTTTAAGGACTGTAGAATTTCAATATTTATAGAATTTCTCTTATTCGGTTATTTTTAAAACAGGGCTCAATTTTTTGCGTCCAATTGGCAACAATAAATTTACTTTAAAACCAAAGCAAAGAAACCTGCTGTTGGTGGACGAAGTTATTTGAAATGTTTGCTGATTTGCTATTGCTTTAAGGGGCCGTGGTGGCCCGATCGGTAAGGCATCGGACTCGTGTCCGGAGGGATCCGGGTTCGATCCCAGCCGATCAAAGATCCACCGTCTTGATTAATGGTGGCTGGGAGGCGTTAAAGATGTCGTGGTCACAAAGTCCTCCAAGTGAAATGATACCTCTGGGGGTGCTTGGCCAAGGGTTTGCTCGACCCTAGGTTCTGGTTCAAAATTAAGAACAGAGCGCTCTTCAGGGCCCCATCTCCGGTTAAACCACGAAGCTGTGGTAGGTACGGGGGACCCTGGAGTGTGAAATGAAATGCTATTGCTTTAAAGTGGTTTTTTTTTTTTTTGAGCAATAAAAAAAAGTTTTAGGACTTATAGCATCAACATTTTTTTTTTTTTTTTTTGAAGTACACGGAAGAAAGTGATAGTTCAAAAGCCCTTTAAAAAGCCCCAACTTTTACGGGAAAAGTAAAATGAATGATACGCGTTACAATGGACCCCATTCATGTGACGTCATTGCGGGTATTGACCGAACCTAGCGGACGAAATTCCGGTTCTCTGGTGTCTATTAACACGCGTAACTTTGCAGCGTAAAAACTCTTATGTCTACTCAAAAAATAAGGCTTTTGGAAGTTTTTACTTAGGAAAGTAATAAAACAGAATGAAGAATGACTCATTTGGAGCGAAATATTATCTTAATGCGTGTATTTTACCGATTGAAAGTCTGTTAGCTCATTATAGGAAAATGGGTAAAAAGTCACATTGTTTTTCCCCTCCACCACTTTTCTCAAGATTTTCCAGCAATCCTAAGCCGATGTTCATTATGCTTATAAATGCCAGTTTTTATTAAATAAAACTACTTTATTTAGCACTGCTAACACTGGAAATAGGATGTAAATACCCGCAAAAGAAAAGTTAAATGGACCGTTGCCACACCGTAAATAGGGTCCATTAGGGGTGCGACATCGAAGGCAAAACATGGATGTTTCATGACATCGATGTTGGAAAATAATGACATCGATGGTATTGATACATTGACCAAAAACATCGATGTTTTCAAACATCGATGCTTCAAAACATCGATCTTTTTTTTTAAAAATTGCTTACACATTTGAATGTGCAGTTAATCCCCATTACAAGCACCTCTCTTTATATTACTCAATTAGATCATATTTTGTCTCCTAGAAAAACATCAACCGTGAGACATCCATGTCAATTAAGAAAATTTTTTTCAGTAAGATATATGCTGCAACTGTCGATTAACTCTATAACTTTTTTGTCGCATCTTTTTCTAAAACTTGTTTTTTTTTTTTTTTTTGCTGAAATGTAAAACATCATCGGAAAAAAATATCAAATGCAAAACAACGATGTTTAAAAATCATTGACAGTGAATCACCGTAAGTTATTATGTTAAAAAAAAATCCAATTGGGTTGATATTTCAACTAGTGGATAAAGAAGGATGAATCTTTTTCATCGCATATTTTTATTGTTCATTGCTAACATGTAAAAAAGACATCGAAAGAGGGAAAAAAAATATTGAAATCGAAACAACAATCATTAAAAGACATAAAAACACGGCAAAAAATTATAGATGTTTCAGAAACATCGAGAGTAAAACATCGATAATAATCATAGAATTTTTTTCTAATGAGATTAATATTGTAGCTTCTGATTAAAGATGAAAACTTTACAATAAGTATGCTAATCGTATAGTTTTCTTTGGACTTCTTTTCTGGAACATAAAGCATCGACATCGAAACCAACATCGAAAGCAAAACATCGATGTTCTAACAAAACCATCGATGTTTCCAAAGATCGACATCGATGTTGCAGCCCTAGTTACAATGCGAACTGTTTGGCGGTTTTACTTTGGCGACCATGAAACTATTACCTGCGAAATCTTCTCAATGCCGTTTGCAATCGCAGCAGTGCGCAGTACGGGGCAAAAGTTCTGCGCAAGTTCAACTAGTTAGTAAAATATTCCTCAAATGCAGTGGCCGCCGGTCATATGAATCACTTTTGTTCCAAACAGTTTTGATTCACTAAAGCGGGCAATTTAATAAAACCAGACTTTGCTCTGTATTTGGCGATTTGATTGACTTAATCCATTTGTGCCCAGTAGCCTACAAACGGGACGCTTGTTAGTTACTGCATACAAAAAAAATGTAATGGGTATATCATTTTACTAAAGCTGTTTTTCACCAGTTAAACAGTCCTTCTTCTTGAGAAAACCAGTCAGAGCTACTATTTGGACATCAGAGTTCATTTATTGACAGCTATTTCCAGACGAATCAGTCAAGCAACGATCCAGCATGGGTAGCCACAGAAAGTAAGTTTTCTTGCGAACTAATTTTTCATAAAATCAAAATATTTTAAAATGATTTGCTCAAAATTGATCACAGATGCCTTCTGTAATGTTACTTTGCAAAAGTAATGACAAGTAAGGCCGTATTTTGCGCACATTTCTGCAAAATATCCCATAAACAGGACGTCAAATAACTTCATGAATATGGCAACGGCGAACTATTTTAAGCCTAAAATGTATGTAAACCATTCCAAGTAAGAGTTATAAGCAGATAAAAATTGAAAAATTTGAATTTAACTTGGGCATAGATGGATTAAGCGGCTGATTCAATTAATAACTGATTCAATAACCTGAGCCCAATGCATAAGAAAAAACAAAACTGGTGGAGGGTTGGATGCATTAACACCCTCACGGCCTGATTAAATCCCCCTCATGACGGACTTGCACGTAAAAAACTGCCAGGAAAAAGTGAAACGGGAGTGGAGAGACGAAGCAAGGATGGAATTTCAGGGGGTAGCTTTTTCCTTGCAGTTTTTACGTGCAAATCCGTCTTGAGGGGGATTTAAGCAGGCCTTCACACACTCCAGGGTCCCCCGTACCTCTCACAACTCGTGGTTTAACTGGGATAGGGTCCTGAAGAGCGCTCTGTTCTTTTTGAACCAGAACAAGCTCCGAGCAAACCCTTGGCCCAGCACCCTCAGAGGTATCGTATCACTTGGAGGACCTTGTGCCCACGAACTTTTTAACGTCCCCCAGCCACCATTAATCAAGACGGTGGATCTTTGATCGGCTGGGACCGAACTCGGGACCCACCGGTCACGAGTCCGACGCCTTACCGATCGGGCCACCACGGCCTACAATTTAAACAGGCCGTGATGTTACGTGCATGTCCGTGAGGAGATTGATTTAAAACGACGGAGGAAAATGGAAGGAAACGCTTAGCAATATAACTTACGATGCAGTCGAGGCAGTTTCAGAAGAATGAAGAAGGAGTGGCCAGCAACGATCCATGTGAGGGTCAAAAATCGAATTCCATGCAGACAGGAGATCCTGTCTTCTGACGTGTCCGACCTCAGTAAGTCTTCGACGTTCTTTCGAAGCGAAAATGCCAAGAACGCTTGCAGAATTTTATCTGGAAAAGAAGTAGAAGAAGTATGGTAGACGACCAATAGATGAACACTAGGGTGGGCCGAAAAAGACTTTCTTATTTATTACAAGGTTAGTAAACGAATTTTCTAATTTAGACTATGATTCCCGACTTAGAATGCTTAATATGTATAAGCTTGAGCAAAGGAGAACCAGAGGGGATATGATTCAGTTATTTAAATTTATAAAAATGAATGATGTTGCAGGGTTAAATTTTTGCACGGAAAGCAGGACAAGGGGTCATTGTTTCAAGCTGTTCAAATCTCGGGCCAATCTGGAAATTCGAAAAAATTACTATTTTAGCAGGGTAGTGGGAACTTGGAACAGTTTACCGGAAGAGGCGGTAAGGAGCAATGGACTAGATAGCTTTAAGAGGGCCATTGATCTTCATTGGGGTCTTTAATTTGACTAGGACCAGCCCAGTTGGGCCCAGAGCCTGCTGCTGGTTGTCGCATTTGTATTTGTATTTGTATTTATTTATGGGTATTGTGGAAAGGGTGCCATAAGGAGAAAAGCGCATTTAAAAAATTTGAGATTTTTTGGTCAATTTCTTGATCTGCCACAATTGTGGTGAAGTTTGAGAAAAAAAAGTTTTTTGGGATTTTTAGGAAATTATTTAAACATTTTTTTTTAGAACCTAACATTTAAAAATGCATTATATGGGACAAACAATGTAGATATTTCAGAAAAGTACGGCGAAAACCGCATTTTAACGTTTTAACGAAATTTAATTTAAAGCAGTGGTTCTCAACGGGGGCGATACCGCCCCCCGGTGGGCGGTGAGAGGATGCTGAGGGGCGGTGAACATATTTTGGGCGGCAGGGGGGCGGTAGACATATTTTGGGCGGTAAGGGGGCGGTGGGTATTTATTGAAAGGCGTTTGTGAAGCCATGTTTTGAGCGGGGCGACAGAAAACAATCTTCCCTTACGCTGGCAAGGACTTTGAAATATTGCTTTTGAAATTTATTTCCTGAAGTTATTTTTCGAAGCCTAATCTTTCTTCCACCGTCATGAAGGACAGAGTAAAATTTGTCAATAACACT
>JAXGGA010017470.1:0-24279 GCA_038373865.1 Uloborus plumipes | reverse complement strand
ATTTTAAATGATGAAATGAACGAATAAATATTGCTACTCACAGCACTTTAGCATTGACAGTTATGCTGAATTCATCTTATCAACCGGTGTTTGGGAACCTTTCCCTCTGCCTAGCAACCCGTGACATCACCACTAAATGCGTCCATTATAATTCGCCAATTCTCCAATTTTTCCTACGGCGGTAGTCAAAGAGCAGATCTCCGACCCTACTATCTCCCCCGTCAGCAAGCCCCGCCTCTAGCCGCGCCTACAACTTGTGGGAAAACGACCTTGCCCATCAAAAACATCTAGCAATTTTACCTGATTTATTTGCCATTTCTTTTTTATCAAAACTACTTACCAATGCTGGTCTGGCTTTGTTTTATATCTGTAGTGATGACTAAAGGCTGAACTTTTACTTTTGGCTCAACAGCAGATTTGTAAGGCTCGAAACCGTTCTCCTGCTTTCGACAACTGGAACAGAAGAAAATAAAATTAAAAAAAAAAAACAGGAGGTTAAAATTTGAAAATGAACAACAATGAAATTTAACAGCGAATCTTATTTATTTCATGATTTTAAGAAGATCACTTTTTTTTTTTTTTTTTTTTTTTTTTATTAACACTCACACGTGCGAAGACCCGTTTATAGGATGTGTGTGGCGGACATTCACAACACACTCATACACACAGAGGAAGGACAAGGAAACAAGTACACCCATGCCTGAGTCGGGATTCGAACCCGGGGCCATCGCATCACCGTCAGACTCCTCTGACCACTAGACAAGGTGGCTGACTGCTGCAGCAGAGGGTCATTCCATAAACGTCACATTCAGAGCTGATTTTGTAACTGTTTTTACTTGTAACTTAAAGGATTAAAAATATTTTTTAATCATGCTGGTGGATTTGCAACGTACATGGTATCTATGTATCATCTCTGCTAAGAATTTAAAACAAAATTACTGACAGATATTTTTTCAACCAAAATAGCAGGGTGACTAACGTAACATTTTTGCAACCCTGAAAATGAATGCTCATTAGGGTGATTCAAAAAAAAAATTTTTTTTGAAATTTTTTGGTCTTACCCCGCAGTTTTGTTACACTATTCATAAATATAATGTATGTAAAATTTTAGCTCAATTGAATAATATTTAGAGGTCGCTCAACGCGATTGAATTCTGTTGAAAATTAGCAATTTCAAGAGTTGGAGTATACACTGAAGTGACAAAAGTCATGGGATAGCAATATGCAAATTTTCAGATGGCAGTAGCATCGCATAGAACAGGTATAAATGCGCAGTGCTTTTACAGAGCTTTCATTTCTGTTCAAGTTATTCATGTGAAGAGGTTTTAACGTGATGATGACCGCACGACGTGAATTAACAGACTTTGAACGCGGAATGTTAGTTGGAGCTAGACGCATGGGTCATGCCATTTCGGAAATCGTTAGAGAATTCAACATTCCCAGATCCACTGTGTCAAGAGTGTGCCGAGAGTATGAAATTTCAGGCATAACATCCCACCATGGACAGCGCAGTGGTCGACCGCATGCACTTAAAGATCGAGACCGGCGACGTCTGCAAAGAGTCGTAAATTCTAACAGACAAGCAACACTGCGTCAAATCACCGTAGAAATCAATGTGGGACGTACAATGGACGTGTCTGCTAGAACTGTGCGGAGAAATTTGGATTTCTTGGGCTATTCCAGCAGAAGACCGACTCGAGTGCCTTTACTGACAGAACGACATCGCTTGCAGCGACTCTCGTGGGCACGTGAGCATATCGGTTGGTCCCTAGATGAATGGAAAACCGTGGCCTGGTCCGATGAGTCACGATTTCAGCTGGTAAGAGCCGATGGTAGGGTTCGAGTGTGGCGCAGACCCCACGAAGCCATGGACCCAAACTGTCAGCAAGGCACTGTTCAAGCTGGTGGTGGCTCCGTAATGGTGTGGGCTGTTTTTTCATGGCATGGACTTGGTCCTCTAGTGCGACTAGACCGAACATTGACTGGAAATGCTTATGTGCAGCTACTTGGAAATCACTTGCAGCCATTCATGGACTTCATGTACCCAAACAACGATGGGATTTTTATGGATGACAATGCGCCATGTCACCGGGCCACAACTGTTCGCAATTGGTTTGAAGAAAATTCTGGACAATTCCAACGAATGATTTGGTCACCTAGATCGCCCGACATGAATCCCATTGAGCATTTATGGGACACCATCGAGAGGTCTGTTCGTGCCCAAAATCCTGCCCCATCAACGCTTTCACAATTATGGACGTCTATCGAGACAGCATGGCTCAATATTCCTGCAGAAGACTTCCAACGACTTGTTGAGTCCATGCCACGTCGAGTTGTTGCACTTCGCCGGGCAAAAGGAGGGCCGACACGATATTAAGAGGTATCCCATGACTTTTGTCACTTCAGTGTATAACTTCACTACCCTGAATAATATTTTTTTTCGTAAAAATGGAATAATTTAAAATGTTAATTTACTCTACTGAGTAATTAGTCAATGAAATAATAGCTCAAAGTGAGTTGCCCCCCCCCCCCCACACCGCTCCTAAGCTGCATCATCTCTTACCTGAGTTTGGGTAGAAAAGGCAGCTACAAGCTCGGACTGTTGTTTCTGTTATTCTTTTCGGTTTGAGGTGTATGAGTTTATTCGGCTAAAACACCTAGCATCCACTCTAGACAGAGGCTAATATAAGTGACAGAAAAGGCACTTTGATAGTAACTGCTACAGTAGAAAGTATAAGTCAAAATGGGGAGAATTTGACAACGTCCATAAAAAGGTAAAGGCAAACTATTCGCTCTGAATCTGCCGTTAATTTACAAAAATCGTTTAAATCTATTACTTAATTTGATAGTTCACTGGAACGAAACACTTATGCAAAATATATCTGGAAAAATGAAGGAGGATTGGCGGATTTCATACCAGTTTTAGTTTTTTATCAGAACTCACAAGCATTGATGAAACTTTTGAGTACTCCTACGTTAGAGTCAGGCATAGGAATTGCTACGGCAAATACTGCTGTACGATAACCTGTTAGATAAATGGTAACTTACTGAGCTTGTACGTGGTATGTGTTTCGATGCGACATGTAAAGCCGCTACTAAAGTTGGAGCATGTTGAACTTGGAAAAAAAAGCTAGGGATGCAACTTTTATATTGTGCTTTCCGCCATTATATTTTAGTCTTGGTCTCTCGGTATTTTAACCGATAAACCAAGAAATAGGTAGATATTGGGGTACAGTCGAACTTGAATAATTCGAACGTCTTTTATTCGAATTCGTGAGTAATTCGAAGTTTTTCGTCGGTCCCTTGAGACTTGCATTCAATTAATACTAAAAACTTCTTGGTCATTTCGAAGTCCAACTTCTTTAATTCGAAGTTTTTTTTCTTTCAAAACCGATAAAGTCTAGTTTTAATACAGTCATTTGAAATGGAGGCAGAGTTATCTTTAACAACCCTGGTAAATTCTGTAAGAAAGGGAAGGTAGGGTTCATCAAAAGCAGCTTTGCCCCTAGCGAGCTCTTTGATGAAGAAAAATTACCTTGTCCGATTGTTTGGACAGACAGCATACTTTTTGAGGATTACGTCAACATAGACGACAACATAGACATTTGTGGAGAGCTAACTGATGCAGATATCCTATCTGAAGTTCTTAACAAACAGGGTAACTCAACAGAAGACGATGAAGATGTTGAAGATAAAGTAGAAGGTCTTAGGCCAATTCCCACTGCAAGTGAGGAAGTTTTTCATCTAGTGGAATACCGTCGTTACGTATAGGGATAACCTAACGTGAGTGAAGATGTATTTCGAGCTGTAAATATTCTTGAAAACTTTGTTAAAAAAATCAAGTAAGTTCTTTAAAGCAATCCGAAATCTCTGAATCTTTTAAAAAGCTTTAGTATTTGATGCAAAAATAATAAATCCCTTTTTTACGTAATTTCTGTCGCTATTGACCATTTCCAAACATAAGAATAAAACTAATTGGTTAATTAGAAGTTTTAATAATTCGAAGTTTTGAAGTGGCCTCTTGCACTTCGAATTATCCAAGTTCGACTGTATTTGATTGTATGAAATGTCAAATGCGGTTTTCACACAATTGCATGGAACCATCCACTGCCATTGGATCTATAATGCCGCTTTTTAAGCGGTTTCAGCAGTCATATTTAAGCATATACAATATTCTAATTTTCAACCTGGAGATCTAAACGATGAGGTTGAGGAGTTGGTAGCAAATTTAGAACGACATGCAACTAGTAATGGAAGTTGCACAAAGTCAACTTCTGATGACCCATGCAAAAGAAGTGTACAGGAAGATACTGGAGCTTAGTGTGATTTTCTTGAGAGAAAGCACCTTCTTGTGGTGTATGTTTTCGTGTCCCAGGAGTGGTTCCTCATGTTATATGGGGGTCAAAGATTTTTTATGGCTTCAAGTTGTGGACATTTCACAACCAGTTCAAACTTGCAGCCGGACAAAGAAAAGGTATTTGTGACACATGAATATGAATTCTTTCACATTCTGATCAATAGAAAGAATATCTAAGAGCTAGGTTCACAGCAACCCTTTTTGTCCACGCACTGAGAAATGATTGGGAACATTTTCAGCTTCCTGATTTATAAAAAGAAGAAACTCAAAAAATATCAGCTGTTTGATCCTGAGCATTGAAAACTTAGCTACCAAGGATACTTTGTGATACCAAAGAAATTGAGGATTGTAAACGACAATACGGAGTATGGCTTTATTAAAGCATTTGTTAAGACTATCACTGAAGACGAAAAACAAAGACAGTGTCTGCTTCAAGTGGCACAGGAACACAGGAAAAAGTTTCAAAGTTACAAAAAAGTACTCTTTAAAAGTATTTCAAGAATTAATGAGCGAATTACTATATATTAAACTAGCTGACCCGGCCACGCGTTGCTGTGGCTAAGGTATGGGTTAAACTATAATGTTTCAATAGAAACGAAAAACTGTATTACCGTTATAGAGATCAACTTTATATAAATATGAATTTGAGTTCAAAATATGAAAACAATCGAACATAAATTTCCTAAGTTTGCTAGAAACAAAAAATCAACAAAAAATGTAGTATTTTAGTACTTAGAAATATTATATTCAAGCTTGTAGCAATCGAGTTAATTAAAAATTTGCTAATTGCTATTGTAACATTTTATTTTTTAATGTAACATTTTATTTTTTAATAATGTAGGTAGGGTAGATAATAATTAACCAATATTATTTGTTATTTTTTGAATTATAAGCATTTTTAATTTCAGTTTAACCCAACACTAATCGGTGCACAATATTCTTTGTTAATCTGTCTCTTGAAAACAAAAATAGATTGGACGGTTTTCCCACACGGGAGCAAGCGACCTATAGTTGCCCATGGGAAAAACATGGATTTTCTAAATCTAAACCACAAATTGACATTGTTTGTCCTTGGGACTTATTAATGGACATGGCGAAAGCTAAACGAATGGGAAACTGTAGCCTTTTGAAGGGTATTGAAGATTCTGATGGTGTCATTGGGATACGTGGATACAAAACTACTTCATCTTTAAACTTGCCAGTCAAAATGATTGCCTCAATAATGTTCCCGGTGATTTTTTTGATAACTAAACGCGTACCATTGCATAATCTCGGTAGATTTAAATTACGTAGAAGAACTATGCGTAAACCAATTTTTAACCGCAGATTATGTGGTGGTATTCCGGGTATGTTTAAAGAATTTTAGCCAAGAATACAGAAAAGCTGGTAGCTGAATACATAATTTGCAATGAAAAATATATTGCGGTCCTAAATTGAGATAAAAACTATCCTATCATTTAAGTTGGACCAAACTGAAACTGCGTGTAAAATTTGGTTAAAATCGGTTCAGTAGCTGAGGAGTCCATTGGCCACAAACACAGGGACACGTAATTTTTATATATAAAGATAAGAAAGATTATTACTTGTTTACTGCCCTCCAGAAGCTGCCAGAACGTGTGCTTTATGTCGCTCAGCCATGGAGGTGTCAAAAAAGGCTTAGTAAAAAGGCTTAGCTAAGAACACAGAGAAGCTGGTAGCTAAATACATAATTTGCAACAAAAAATATATTGCGGTCCTAAATTGTGATAAAAACTATCCTATCATTTAAGTTGGACCAAACTGAAACTGCGTGTAAAATTTGGTTAAAATCGGTTCAGTAGCTGAGGAGTCCATTGGCCACAAACAGAAGGACACGTAATTTTTATATATTAAGATGTATTTGATTTGTTTTTCATATTTTTTCCGTATTTGATTAGTTTTCATACTTTTCTGTATTTCATTGGTTTTTCAAATATACCATTTTGTAATTGCACCCTTTTTTTATCTTCAGAGATATAAAAAAGCAAAAGTAATTTTATTATTATTATTTACATTCGTATTTGTGCCACTATCACGAAATTTGAAGTACTCCTAAATATAAATACCGTTTAGTACAATTTTGGGCAAATAATTCAGTTTATATAGAGGTACTAAATGAGACGGTAAGACGAACAAAAATACAAAGGCTACTTTTTTCCATAGATATCATTTACGTTCACAATTTCGTAAATATCACGAAATTTGAAGGCGTTTGAGCGACCTCTAAATATTAATATATTTTGTCAAAATTTTGCACAAATGATCAGTGTATATAGTGGCACAAAATAACAGGGTAAGACGCACAAAAATACAAAGTTTATTTTTTTAAATACATTTCTGAATCACCCTAATGCTCATATTGTAAGGCAAAAATTTCTCAAAGTAAAGTAAGTGTTATATATTTGATTTGTTATATATATGATATATTTGAGAAATGTGTAAAGTTGGCTTTTAAAAACATAAAACACATTAATTAAATCTTAACTATTTTTAGTCTTAAGTCTACTTTTACTCAAGATGGAGTGTGACTTACGTAACCATCGAATAACAAGCAGTAAACACACTACAAACTATTTATTAAGGCTAATCTTAGTGATAATTACAATACTTTTTCAATTTTTTTTAACTTCTTATGTCGTATGATATTTATTTATTTACTCAGTTATTTATTTTTTGATACTTTTTTCACTTCGGTATTTTTTTTTTTTTTTTCTTCGGCTGAGGTTGACATTTCTATGAAATGACCCTATAATGAATGAGAAAAGGTAACAGTTTTGAAGCATGAAGGCAAAAATCCCTGACAGCACACGTTCCTTAAAGTTACGGTTCACTCCAAGTCACAATGAGCACAAGTTACAGTCACAGTGACCCACTTGGGACGTCTCGCAGGAGTCACGCTGTGACACATTTGTGACACTTTTCGTGCAACTTCAGTGCGGCGTCGCTGCAGCAATTCATTTGCGACCAATCATTTGGCGACGTTGAGAAAACGTCACAGCATCGTCTCTTTGTGACGTCGTTCCAGACTGACAATCCTAACATCCAACAACCTTTTTGTGACTTAACAGCAACGTTTCGTAACGGGGAACATTACGTAACCGTCACGTGACTTTCGCATAAGGGTCCCGTTTTAGTCACTACGCTATTAGGGATATTTCAGATACATACGAATTGACGTTAAAAGAATCCTCCCCCCCCTTAAAGCAAAAAGTGGTGAGTTTCGAGAAGTTACTATTCCAACTAAGATTACTCATCTTACATCTTAACCTAAGAAATTTAACTCAATTTTGGAATCTTTCTTCGTTCCATGAGAAAAATTGTCTCTTAGAATTTATTTAAATGATTGAAGAAGAAGGTAAAACTCAGCATTTATCCTTCTTGCTTCCAATAGTCTCTTGCTGGCTTGCTGCTGAATTACATTATTCTCGTTAAAATCAAGTTTGATAATTAGTACAAATCTCCAGATAGTGATAACGACAACTCATTTTATGAAAATCATTAAAAAAATAAAAATAAAAAAGGCATACAACTGTATATTTTTTAATGCTTTTTGTTTTAAAAGTGACTTAAAAATATTAATGTACTGAAATTGAAAACAACATAACGTAAATCCCTAGTGTGGTGGTGATTGGTTAAACGAACTTATTGGGTAAAATATTATGTACACAATATTTCCTTCTCATATTGTCTGATTTTACCTTATAATGTCGTTAAAGGATTGACGTTACATGTGGATTCATGTATCTGCAGCTAACTTACGGCGAAAAAAATATAGCATTGAGAGGAGGGAACTACCCCCCCCCCCCTCTCCCACCTTCTAGAAGTCTTGGTTTTCAGAAACATTAAATCCTTACATGTTTAAAAAATACACACACACACACACACACACACGGGAATAAGATATGGAAAAATCTCCCCCCCCCCCCCTCCCCGCAACATCCAGAAAGAAAGTCTCACTTGCGGACACTTCTGTATTTTATATGAAAACCGCACTTTTTTCTGATATTAATGTTAAAATTCAGCTGTGACTTGTTGTCATCATACAATGAAAAATTTCTTGTTATAAGATTTTTTTCAAACTTGCTAAATGATTGCAAACTGCGCATCTTATAAAGAGCACATCTCGGGTGCAAGGCCGAATTTCCCAATATGCACAGTAGGCAGTTGCCTTGGGCGGCAAATTTTCAGGGACAGTAAGTTTTGGCTTAAACCATACATTATTATTATTCTATAGAAACATCTCATGAAAGTGAAATTACTTTCAAGGAAATATATAAGTGTAAGCAATTGCGTTGCTAAAATTTAATTGGGGGGCGGGGTGCTCTCGTGCTCTCATCAGGCTCATCGGTTTTCAAGCAGTAGCTTTTAATGATAGGTTATCTATAGGATACCTATATATAGGTTATCTATAGGATCTTCAGAAAACTTTCTTCGATTTTTTCCAAATAAAAAAAATCACGAAGACCACCTACGTGAGAATCGACCAACGGTGTTCTTCAAGGTCTGAAGATCACGCAACCATAACGGAGCAATCAGTGGCGGGTTCATCAAAGGATTTATGGGACACGCCTTTTCCTGAGCTGAACCAAAAGGTTTCATTTTGTCACTATTTCAATTGCTAATTTTGTTTTTGTACACAAAGAATTTGCTTCCTGTCTAGACAGCAAGGGTATAGTCGTAAAGGGGGAGGGGGTGAACTGCGTTACTCCGCTTTCTCATTTCATCTCGAGCGACCAGGCCCGTCATTTAGGAGGGTCAATCGCCTCCCCCCTGGCTTTAAGAAATTAATATGAAAACAGAAAAGTGGGCGTGATTTTTGACGTTTTCCGATGAAATTGTATTGTGTTTGGACTCTTTGCCCCTCCCCCCCCCCCGGAAGAAGAAGCCTGCGGGCGACCCTCCTTTCCCTCCAATTTTTGATTCCAACTTGTTTTTGCTTCGACAACTCTTCTGCTCACGTTCACATCTGTAGCGTTCGTCATCTTCTGTTTTTTCTTCTTCTTCAAAACTACACCACAGCTTGACAGACTAGAAAATAATACAGTATTTCAAGTCGTTCTCCACTCATATTTAAATAATTGAATCGATTATTTCGAAAAGAGAATATCTCTAAAATTTAAAATTTTTCAGGCGAGCAAAAAAACTAATTTATAAAAAACGAAGAAGCTTAAAAGGGCTAATTATTGCAATGATAGAACTGCAGAGATGTTCCATTTTCACAAGAATAACGTGTTTATACGTTAATAACAGAATGCCATTAAAAAATTGATTTTGAAAAAAAAACCGAGATGTTACTTTTTCGAAATAATCGATTCAATTGTGTTGTCTAAAAATATTAAAGTATCGAAATCGCATTTATTTTTTCGTTGGTGCAAAATAATGTAGCTCTGAAAGAAATTGGAAAAGGCCCCCTTTTGTTGGAATGCCATTACCTCTTGAGCGTTTGTTGACTTTAAAACAGGTGAATGGGCGTAGGGGGGGGGGGGGTTAAAATCTGCCTAGAGGCGGCATGGAGCTAAATTCGGCTCTGCTAGGGTGGGGTTATTTTTCAGTATCCTTCGGTGAGTTGTTGTCGTTCTACTTGCAAACAAAATGTTGGAGCTGTCAAGGTCAACGGACTAACGAAATTTTCTTCTTTGTTCACAGTAGCGATTGAAAATGCTAAATATAATTTCCAACATAACTCCTCCTATCCCTCTCACTCAACTAAACCCTCCATTTCCTTTTGATTATTGTAGCTCTAAGTCTCAATAAAGGTATCATCGCACGCTTCCCAACTGAATTCAAAATACACAAACAGAAGCTGATCTGCCCCTTCAAGTAAGAAGAATCAAATCACAAATGCATATTAAGAACAGCAACATACTCAAACTATTCCACAAAGCTAAGCACCACGGAAAGCAATACCAAATGTCATATTTATAGATCCAGCCGTGTTTACCTTTCTCCGAACAAAGCATTAATCACTTTTAAGTCGATTCGCAGTGGTACATTGTATTCATAATGGTGTTTACCCCCAGCGCAAGATAATGCATCCAAATCTTCTGTCCTTCCAGAAGCGGACTTCCATCTTTAGAAACATTATTTGTGCTCGCTACTCCGGTTTCTTCACTCAACAATGAATAAAGAGGGCAAAACGATAATGGCAGATTTTTCGATTCTGTTTTGGCTCATGATCCTCGCCAGAATAGACCAGGGTGCCTTGCTTGCAGATTGCTTCCTGGTTTAACTCATTTCTGGAAATTTCTTCCTAATGAATAAAAATCCCTAATGGTACGTGGAATACGGTCCTCTGCCATCTACTACAATGAAGGATGATGATTATTACGCAGATACTGCTTCCACTTCTTCATTTCGGTAAATGCGCATTATTGTTGCGAGAAGCTTTGAAAATGACGTGAACTTTATGTGCGTGATTTCAATGCCAGATTCTCGGGGGAAGAAAGCGATCAACGGTTATTTCGTGAAAGCTTTAAATGGAGTAAATGCAGGAACAATAGGAGGGCAATTCCATTTGAACAGTGGTATCAATTGTTGCGCAAAACATAATACAGAAACTTCAAACATATTTGATTCAAGAGTAGATCTGGAAGAAGAGGAGGAGGGTCATGACACCCCCCTCCTCATAAGCCACTAAATACAGCCTAAGACTGTATTTTGGGGATTTCAACGAGAAAAAAATTCTCCCCAGGCCCTTATTTGAATTAAAAATTGCTCTTTAACGGATCCTTTCTGATGGTATACGCCCAAAATGTCGCGGCCGAAATGTCGTGGGCCAAAATGTCGCGGCCAAAATGTCGCTGGGAAAAAATGTCGCGGGCCAAAATGTCGCGGGTCAAAATGTCGCCGGTCCAAAATGTCGCCGGGCCAAAATGTCGCGGTCTAAAATGTCGCTGGTCAAAATGTCGCCGGTCCAAAATGTCGCCGTGCCAAAATGTCGCGGTCTAAAATGTCGCTGGTCAAAATGTCGCCGGTCCAAAATGTCGCGGTCCAAAATGTCGCGAGCAAAAATGTCGAAGGTCCAAAATGTCGTGGGCCAAAATGTCGCCGGTCCAAAATGTCGTGTGTCCGAAATGTCGCCGGTCCAAAATGTCGAGTGTCCGAAATGTCGCCGGTCAAAAATGTCGCGTGTCCAAAATGTCGCCGGTCAAAAATGTCGCGTGTCCAAAATGTCGCGTGTTCAAAATGTCGCCGGTCAAAAATGTCGCGTGTTCAAAATGTCGTCGGTCAAAATTGTCGCGTGTCCAAAGTGTCGCCTGTCCAAAATGTCGCCAGTTCAAATGTCGTCAGACAAAAATGTAGAAGATCCGACATTGATAGTACCAAAAATTAAATTATATGAAAAGGCTTTTTTACACCAAATTAGCAAAAGATTGCTAATTGCTGTTGATGAACGTGTGCGTTAATGATAGAATGGACTAAAATTTTTGAAAAATACTAAAAAAAAAATTACCCTTTCGGCTTGTAACCGTTTCGAGCGTTTTCCAAGAAACAAATAGTTATCAAACAAGCGTCCGTTATTTATTTACAATAGCTTATTTCACCGTGATTCGCTATCTACCAACTTAAAAACGAATAGATTAGCAGCTCAAGCCAAGTTTAATTGATATCGAAAGGAAAATTTATGTATTAAAAAAGAAGTTGAAGAAATGTGAAATGAATAAGACAGATATACAATATTTGACATTTGTTTTTGTTAAAATTTCTTACATGATCGAAAGCAAGTCTATATAATTTAAGTGATAGAGGTGTTTTTATTTTCTTCTTCATAAAATGTGTAAAAGAAAGTATTGGATCAGTGAAAAATTGTCAATTTGGAAGAATTTACACGTTCTGATGTGTGCTGAATTCAATTTTATCGTTTATTTTTTTGGGGCGACTCTACCACAAAACTTACTGCGTAAATTGGAATGAAATTCGGTACATACATATACCAACGAATATGTGGCTCAGTGCTGATTGGTTTTTGCCGCTAGTTCTTCCAAGTTTTTACATGCAAGAATGTAATGGAACGTTTTCAGCATAGCGTGATTACTATGTCTGAAGAAGGTTCAGACGAAATCAAATAAAAATTGGCCCATAAGAAGCCTTCAGAAGATACGCCACATCATCGAGGAAGCAGAGCAATTGAACTTTTTATTTTTCATTATTTGTGAGTATTGTATATCAAGAAGTAATGCAAGTATTAAGACAAAATTTTGTTTGTAGAAGAATCTTAAAGGTAGAGATGCTTATTCATTTCTGGCGTTAATCAGCTCAGACATAGTACTGTACCTTCGTTACAATCAGTATTTAAATGTGGAGTTGAATATAATACCATTTTTTCTCTTGAAATTTCACCTCCCTTTCCACCACTTAGTTGTTACAAAGAAAGCAATAATTACATGAACTAATTTGATTTCAAACGTCCCCAATAACTCTTAAAGAAAATGTTCTAGAAGAAAATTGCCGGCTACGCGGTGATTAAACGGTATTCCGTTTTTGCAAAAGGCAAAAAAACAGCCTTTACAGCAAATTTATTTGTTTAATTTCTTAGTGTGAAACAAGAAGTTCTGTCAAGAACTAAACGAGCCTACTTTCCCGTACATCGACATCGGCATTCTAGCATCTGATCATTATTCTCTTGATTATCTAAGACTAAAAATTACGTCAAACATACCTTTTTAGCACTTGAAGCTGATTTCTAAAAGCAAAATATACCCCTCTCATCAGATGAAATAGACACATAAAAAGTAAATAAATGAATAAATAAAGCTTTGTCGCACCTTTTAAAGAATGTAACTGTTACAGTTCTTCCGTAGAAAAATTCCTCAATTGTTTTCAAAAAAAAAATTAAAAGTACAAAGTACATCAAAACACATTTTATCAAAGAAAGAAAAAAAATAAAGAAAAAAAAAAGAAAAAAAAACTCGTCCGTTGATAAAATGTCTCGAATTTCACTTTTAATCCGTTGCCAGTTGTTAAATATAAATAAAGAATAAAATGCCCTCGTGAATGAAACATTTTTGTTACAAAAAAAAATCGTCTGCCAAAAATAATAATAATAATAATAATAATAAATTCAATAAAACAAATGAATAAATAAACAAAAAATCGTCTGCACAGTCAGTCATTTTTTTTTTCGGACTGTTTACTCAAAAGTTATTAGGGGTGACAGCTTGCTTGAGCGGTTCAATGTTGAACGAAAAATTGTTCAAATCGGAAATGTAAATACGGGAATGAAGTATCCTTGAAAAGTTCTTTCCAACAAAAAAAAGTTTGTTCAAATCGGACTGTTCATTAAAAAGTTAGTATCGCGGGACCGGTTATTTGAACGGCTCAAAGTTGAACCAAAAATTGTTCAAATCAAAAAATCAAATATGGGAATGAGCTGTACTCGCCGAGATCTTTCCAGCAAAAAAAAGTTTGTCCAAATCGGAATGTTCATTCAAAAGTTATTAGGGGGGGACAGACAGACAGACCGACCGACCGACGCACAAATTCCCCATCTCAATACCCTACTTTCAAATTTTTAATTTTTCGATATTTATTTCATTTTTTTGTTTCTTTTTGACTTTTTTTTACTTGGCGATATTTTTTGAACTTGGCGATATTTTTTGGACTTGGCGACATTTTTTAGATGCATTAAGCCAATTTTAATGCTTTTTTCGTCTCTTTTATTTTTAACGGGAAAGTAGGCTAAAAAAGAAATAATCCTAAATATACTTTAAAAAAAACTAAAAAATACGCTTTTAGAGTAAATCAAATTCAAAAGAAGATTTTGAAAACTGTTGAATATCCGCTAAGTTTACTTGCACTTATAATATGCATTTTGTGGACGATCGATGCCCTACTCAGAACTAATGGCAAATGCACTTATTATGCATCAACATGCAATATAGTTTAGCCTTTAGTAATAATAATGGTTTTTAACATATTACTTTTACGTTTGTAAAGAACGTGAATTTTATCTTTGACTCACAAGGGGACTTTACAGGTTATCACTCACCGATTTTGATGAGTTTTATATATTATGTAGAGGGACCCACCCTAAGTATTTTAGCAAAAATATATTCCTCAATGCGCCTTAGTTTTTGAGATATAACGATCCAAAGTTCAGCTCGAAGTTGTTACAGAGGTACGGTTGAGCAGTGGGCACAACAGCGGCCGTAGCCCAGTGAGCAAGGTCCCCCACTCCGACCGCTGGAGGTCTGGGGATCGAGTCCCGTGAATTAACAATATTAAAAATTGAAAAAAAAAATTATTTTCTAAATGAATAAATAAATAAAATAAAAATGAATAATTAAACGATTTTCCATTAACTATCGAATTTTTTTCGATATTAAAGAAAAAAAAAAATACGTCACGGGACTCGATCCCCAGACCTCCAGCGGTCGAAGTGGGGGACCTTGCTCACTGGGCTACGGCCGCTGTTGTGACCACTGCTCAACCGTACATCTATAATAACTTCGAGCTGAACTTTGGATCGTCGTTATATCTCGGAAACTAAGGCGCATTGGGGCATATCCTTTTGCTAAAATACTTAGGGTGGGTCCCTCTACATAATATATAAAACTCATCAAAATCGGTGAGTGACAACCTGTAAGGTCCCCTTGTCAGAGTTACATACCTACAAACAAACAAACAAAAAACAAACAAACCTACATGTGAAACTAATAAAAGCGTATTAAAAGGAAGAAATTTAGCGTCCCTGGGCCCTAGTACAGCCCTGAATAAACTATGGCATTATTTTGGTACTTAAATAATTTAAGCGTTAGAAGAAATCTATTTAGTTACATTTTTGTTAATAAATTAAGCTAATTTTCTAAACTGTTACGTTTAAAAAAAGTTACTAAACAGGTGTATTTATCATATCGTGATAAGCTTATTAGTAAAATTGAGCTACATAATTAAGCTGCATTGAATTTGTGAATTGCTGGAAACATTAAATCTGTACTATGCACTTAGTGTCATTTAGGAACGGCTATATTTTGGACTGGAAACATTTTGGACCGGCGGCCTTTCGGACCGGCGTTATTTTGGATCGGCGACATTTTGGCCAGGCGACATTTTGGACTGGCGACATTTTGGACCGGCGACATTTTTGACTGGCGACATTTTGGACGGCGACATTTGGGCCCGGCGACATTTTTGACTGGCGACATTTTGGGCCGGCGACATTTTGGCCCGGCGACATTTTTGACCGGCGACATTTTGGCCTGGCGACATTTTTGACCGGCGACATTCTGGCCCGGCGACATTTTGGCCCGCGACATTTTGGGCAGACGATATTTTGGACCGGCGACATTTTGGCCCGCGACATTTTAGCCCGCGACATTTCGGCTCGGCGACATTTTGGACCGGCGACATTTTGGCCCGCGACATTTTAGCCCGCGACATTTTGGCTCGGCGACATTTTGGACCGGCGACATTTTGGCCCGCGACATTTTAGCCCGCGACATTTTGGCTCGGCGACATTTTTGCCGCGACATTTTGGCCCGCGACATTTCGGCCGCGACATTTTGACCCCAAACCCTTTCTGATAATGATTCCTTCCACAACCAGAAATCGAATTCGCCTTTGGTTTGACCCTTGTTTCATTGCATGTTATTTATGAAGAACATGGGCTCTACTACTTCTATATAATACAATTGAGTTTTGAAGGTTAAAGAAACTATATCTAAATAATTTTGGGCTCAGCAATGAACGTATCTTATGAAATACGTCCGTCATTAAGCCAAAATAAAAAAAAATAGCAATATTACTTCTGGACGTTTTCAAAACTAATTTTATTGCATAGAAGTACAGTCCATGTTCTTCATACAGTTTATGGATTGAAACAAAGATCTGAATGTATAAAGTTTTTGTAGTGCGTTTTCGACTGTAATTGATACGTCCATTAATGTGGTATTGCCCACAATAATTGTGCCGCAAAACTGAAATTCTAATCAATATTATTTATCAGAATAAAGGAATAAATGAACAAAAATAATGCAAATAATTAGGACCCATGGTCAGAAAGCAAATTACCTTACTGTAGCCCATCACCCGAAGGACGATGCTCCCTCCCCCCCCCCCCAAATGAGATTAGAAACCCTCTCACAAATTACTCCTCCCGTTAAAGCCCACCATTGCCTTAACTTTAATGGTGTTAAATAACTAAATAAGAAACTCCCCAAAAGTCCAAGCAGTGCTTTGGACGAGATTTAAGTTCAACTCGTATTATTATATTAAAAAAAGTAAACCTCAAATGTAATATTATTATTATTACTTTCATTATTTTCCCCACCAGCAGAAAATTGTCTTTCAAATGAAATAGCAATTCCTGCTAAATTAAGGATGTAAAAATTTCCCGTCACTGCAGTGATATAAATACAATCGAAAAAAAAAACGAACACAATTTAATATTACTACATATTACTACTTCCTGATGGAACATCATTCAACTGTCTCAGCTGTAACTTCCTGGGCCACATACGAATCGAATGCCACAAAAAGAAAGAAAAAAAAAACTGATTGAAATGAGAGCAAGGGCCGTGCTGTCTACTCACAATTGCAGCAGGGTGGAGAGGTCACGGTGGCCGTTGCGGAGGGCGAGGTCTTCGGGCAAGAGGCCCTCGTGGTTGGGGGCCCCGAGGGCGGCCTGGCTGCCCGGGAGGCTCAGGAAGTGCGCCGACAGCTCGCTCAGGCCGAGGCGGGCGGAGAAGTGCAGGAGGCGATCGGTTGGTTCAAGGCCTGGAGGAACAGAAAATCAAACTGTCACACACGAGGAACTTATTTTTACAGAGGGTAACAAATGTTGCAGCATGCCAATTTCAAGCAAATATTACTTCACTTAACTTAACAACACACACACACATAACAAACATTAAAAAATATATAAATTTCTGTTAAATCAGCACCTAGCAAAATGCTTCTTTTCTTTTTCTAAAGATGAAGATCAAATGAAAGAAGAAACACGGAATAGGGTAGACCAACCACTGAATGAACACCTGTAATTTTCTTGAAAAAATGAGCTTTTGAAACATTTTTCTTAGATGAACTGGCAGTAGGAACTTCCTTCTAACTTCCATAAAGAATAAGGCCAGAAAATGCTGCGTCTTCTGTGTTTAGGGTGTTCATTTACTGGGTCGAGGCACTTTTTTTTATTCCAACCCCAAAAAATCTAAAGCAGAACCATAAAAATTCGCGCAATATTTAAAAAAAAAAAAATATTTACACCTATCATCTAAAGTGTTTTTACTGCCACGTGGCAAATGCTACAATTTTTAACAATGCTATGAATTTTCGAAAACGAAATTTCGCTTCAGTATTCATTCACTGGTCGGTCAACCCTTTATTTAGTAATGATTTGAAGTTGGGAATCTGATCAATTGATGAAATGAGTTTTTAAAGAAGGGAATGGTGACGAAGATGAATACAAATGTGATGAAGATACTAATCAATCACTACAATGGCATTCAAGGGCATTTCGGCTGCAATTACTGGGAAGTATTTGGGATTCAGAAAAGGCGAAAGACTTTTAACAATGGAAAAAAGAAACTTAAAGGATCCGAATCAGTTATTCAGATAGAAATGCGATTTGAATCAAAATAATCTAGATTGAATATTTAGTAGGTTAGAAAATTAGAATCATTGCCCCCGGCTCGTAAAAGTTTTCACATGTAACAAATGTTCGCAAGTTTTACCGACTTGGTGCAGTGTTTTTACATGCTGAGAATTTTAGATACTAAGAAGAGACTACTGCAGGTTTTACCCCGAATACAGCGGCAACAAAATACTTCTGCTGCAATCTACTGTAGCAATGAGTATCAAAACCAATAACTGCGAGGATTCATTCATTCGTATGACGTCATAGTGTAATCCACCAACTAATTGTAAATTTTCAGGGTGAAATTAGTTTTTGATGATAAAATAAATTGTAGCACAAGAATAAATGATTGACAACATGAAAGATGGGGTAGATAAATCATGTAGACTCAATGGCGTGTTAAGAATGTGAACACTGAACAACAAAAATTTTGTCAGACACAATCGTTGGGAAACTATATAAAATATTCCTCCTCCCCCTTCTCCACTAAAAAAACTCAATGAATATAGTCAGCAAAATATGTATTTCATTTTGACCCAGAGATCAATCAAGGCCTGCTTTCGGTATTTTTTTTTCATTTCTTTTTTTTTCTTTTTCATATTTTTATATTTACTTTGCTTCTCCAGTTGTTAAAACTTCGTCACCTTTGATGTTTCCAATGTCCACAATGTGATGTTTATTTAAGAAGAAAAAAATCCACCAAAAGCGACAGTTCGATTTTGAAATCATTCGATGACTGACCATAACGTCATAAAATCATGCAAAATAATCATTAACCGATCATCCAAGACTCACTCAATATTTAAACATTCGATTTTTTGATCTCTCGATTACGCCCATCATTTGTATTTATCATTTGTATTAACTGTGTCCATATTCATTAAAAACGAGCTTTTTGCTCTATCTACTCTGCATATCTAAGATCTACTCTTCCTTCTTCTCCTTCAAAACAATACAAAACAAACAAAAGGAAAGAGGAATTTATTATCCAGAAACAAGTCGAGGAAAATCCCACCCAACCCTTCCTCCCACGGCCAGAGCCAGCTGGTGCAATGTCAACCCATTCGAATGTCTGTTAATCTGAACTTGACAGGAACTTCCATCCACTCACTACCTACAATCGTGCCCGCAGCTTACAGGAAGCGCAAACGAGAGGAACATGCATCAGTTCCTTGAGCTCTGGTTCGGTCAGTTCGTTCCTTCGCAGTTCGAAAAAGTAATCAGCCGGGTAGCCCGAACACACTGTAATTACCTCATCTGCATATTAAGAGAGATAGTTTGGAGGATAGGCGTTTTGGTACCATGGAATAACGGAGAAGCGGGTAGATGATATTGCACATTTTTATCTGCTGAAATACAGTAAACTGCATGCATTTATATCATTTTTTACCTTCCTGTTCGATTATCCGCGGTTTCCGTGGGACACTATTCCGCGGATAATCGAACAGGAGGGTAAAAAATGATATAAATGCATACAATACACTGCAAAAAATAAGCTGTTGTTTTTACAGTATAATACTAATAGCAGAGGTTCCAATTTAAAACTGTAAAACACACAGTAATAAACTGTGAAACTTGCAATTTTACAGTTTATTACAGTAAACAAGCAATTTTACAGTCTACTACTGTGAAATTAGCAATTTTACTGTTTATTACTGTAAAATTAACTGCATTATACTGTTAAAATATCTATATTTTACAGTGTAGTTTAAAAAAAAGTCTAGTGCATAGCACATAGATTTAAATTACAGCAAAAAATGACAACAGTGAATGTAAAAAATATCTTAAAAAACTAAAAACGGCCAATAACACACTTTCTTTTTCTTTTTTTTTTTTTTTTTGCAATCAGTAAATCATCACAATATAGTCGAATTCAGTATTGGTCATCAAAATGAGGTTCGAACAACATCAACTGATCCACGAAATGTTTCTTATAAACTTGTAATTTTCATCTTAAAAAAGCGAACAGATAATTAAAAATACTTAAAAGGCAAATAATAAGTATCTGGTTTCGATTATATAAGGCAAACGCTGCAAGTGGCGCAACATACTTTTAGTGACCCATCGACTAATGTTTAAAAAGATAAATAACAAAATCTCACCCACTTCCAAAAAAGCTCGCCATCACCGATAAATGACCTAAGACCTACATGTTTAAATTAGAAATATTTAATGAAATTCTGCATACATTTCTTCTTTTTAAAGAAAAGAACATTTACGACTGTCAGACAAACGAATTTATTAATTACATTTGAAAAAACAAGTGTTTAAAACTACAAACAAAAACTTTAAATAAAATGAATATCGTATCTAAATTGCAAGAACATTCGAAGAACAAAAAAGATAAGATCCAAACACATTACTAGCCCATCCACTTGTTTAAAGTAAACATAATTAAGGACCCCTTCTTACGGAAAACAAAAGCGTTACAATTACAGTGAAATAAAAACGAGTTAAGCATTTCCAGCGTCCTTTTGAGCAGAACGAGTCCAGCGAAGGAGAGGAGGGACTGGGGGAAGAAAAGTAACGGACGATAAATACACGACAATCCCATCAACTATCCTCCTCACACAATGGACACTTAAAAAACGAAAAGGAAACTTGTTTGCGAAACAAAAGGTTTCCAGAAACAAAATCGAATGGTTTAACTCCGTAATGTGAAGAGCAAAACACTATATTGTTAACTGGCCCATTGAAAATTAAAGTTTCTTTTCCACCCTATTTTTTTTTTTTTTTTTTAAATCTTTTATTTAAAGGTTGAAGTGCAACATCGATATCTCTTGTTGACAGTTATCATTCGAAACCATATAATCTAAGGAATAAACTGAAGTGCAACTAAAATAGAAGAAATTGGGAAAAAGAGAATGGGGGATATGAACACGTGCACATGTTTCGGGGTTACAAGGAACTTCTCTTTCAATGCAAAAGAAGTGAGGTATGGATGAAAATACATCCCGCAAAAGCTTTTGTCTGCAAAAGGGTTTTCCTTGCTTCTGGTGGGATGTCTTTCCATCCATGAGCTCACTTCTTTTGCATTGAAAAAGAGGTTTCTTGTAACCTCAAAACACGTGTATGCAGTGCTCTGCCATTTTGTTTTGCAGTAGAACCTCGTTAATTCGAGCACGCTAAGAGTAGTACGCGTAGAAAAGTATTTTAAGGATGTGCTTCCTGTAAAAATAAACTTATACATTTACTCTGCATGTTTTTTATTTATACCAAAACGTTACTTATTTTTAAAATAAATAAATTTTTATTTACAGCTACAGCGTGTCTTCACATGTTTCTTTTTTTCATAAGCAATACACACATACAACTTCACTTTTATGGAAGCTTAATTCTAGCACTTCTCAATTTTATGTGGATTTTCGCACATAAACAGAATTCAGGCAACGTAAGCATTAACGGAAAACATAAGCGGAATTCTTGTTCAAAATTAATAATTTTTCAGAAACTTACACTGAAATTGTAAAGTCTATGCAACAATCCAATTGGAAAAAATATTTTTCTTCCCTAAAATCAGTAGTAACAGAAATCCACATAATTCTAATTCAACAATCACTTATTACAGAGAGTGCTTCCGACGACAATAAGTACTGCTACTTCCACTAAATTTAGGAACAAAGGGCGCGTGCTGAGCATCGATTTATCAGAAGAGTGAGCATTTAGTAATGCTTCAGTCAAACGTCAAAATTAACATTCGAAACAGAATAGCAAGTAGTTTTCTATTCTGATACAACATTTTCTTGCGAAAATCGATACAGACGTCATTCCTGACAGAAGACACATTTATTTCTAGGTTTAAGATTTCGAAAGTTTGAGTTGTATAGATCAGTTTGAAACAGGTGAGTAAAATTAAAAGACAGAATGGATTGAATTTAAATATGTTTCTATTTTTTAAATTTATAAGTTGGTTAAATAGAGCACTTTTGTTTTTTCCAATACTATGTGCACAAAGAAATAATTTTAGCTATATACACAGTATAACTTACAGAAATATATACTTATGCAAAAAAATAAGGTTAATTCAATGTGCTATGGGTTCGTTTTTTCAAAACAATGTCAAATTGCTATATGTTTTCTTTTTGGACCTCACATGTTGTGTAGTCTCTCGTTCAAACTGACAGTTTGCCAACGTCTCGCGCCCCGCGGCTTAACCCATCTATGCCATCTAGTTTTTTCTAACATTTTTTTTTTTTTTTTCAATTTTTATCTGCTTAAAACTCTTACTTGGATTGGTTTACATACATTTTGGGCTTGAAATAGTTCGCCGTTGCCATATTTATTTAACGTCCTGATTATGGGATATTTTGCAGATATGTGAGCAAAATACGACCTTACTTGACTTTACTTGTGCAAAGTAACATTACAGAAGGTATCTGAGATCAATTTTAAGCAAATCATTTTAAAATAGTTAAATTTTGTGAAAAATAAGTTCTCAAAAAAAAAAAAAAAAACTTACTTTCTGTGGTTACCCATGCTGGATCGTTGCTCGACTGATTTGTCTGAAAACAGCTGTCAATATATAAACTCTGATGTCCAACTAGTGGTTCTATCTGGTTTTTTCAAGAAGAAGGACTATTTAACTTGTGAAAAATAGCTTTAGTAAAATAATATACCCATTACAGGTTTTTGTATGCAGTAACTAACAAGAGTCCCGTTACTTTCTCATAGGCCAGTGCGACGTGCCATCTGTTAAGCTACTGGGAAATCAATATGCGGCGTACGGATGTGTGTCCCTGGCGGGGTTTGAACCAGGGAACTTTGTGTTGGCAAACCAGGACTTTATCCACTGAGCCGAAAGGACGTTAAGGATCTGGAGCAAAGTTGTGCTCTCGGATGTACGCCACACACTTATCTCAATTCGTCATTGTCAAAAACATAATTTTAATTCGAGGGGATTTTTTTCTTTTTTTCTACAGAAGGATCCATATATATATATATATATGGATGAGTGTTTGTATGTTTGTTTCTTATACAAATCCACAGTTCTGTACCTCAGAACCAGACTAACGTAAGTCCATTTTTGTAACTTTTCGGGAGAGCGGAAAAACCATTGTCGGATGCATGCAAGGATGGGACTCGCGTTCTTTTAATACTGCTAAATAATTGTGAAGGAATTTGTTTTATAGAATAACGTTTGTATGGGTCGATGCAGAATAAGATTTTACATACAGTGCACTAATAAAGTAAAAATCATCATTTTTGGACTTGCGTCGTTCTGGTTCTAAGGTACAGAGTTTTCGTCGGATTTTCATCAAACTTGGTACAGAGGTTCCTTGATGCTCTGGAATTCACACAGGCGGGCGTTTTGAAATTTTAAAAAAATCCAAAAAGTTCAAAATTCAATTTTTTTTGGTCTCAAAATAGCCATTTTCTTTCAATTTTAGATAGATAGAATAATTGATACAAGCCTTTTAAGCATACAAATTGATACAAGCGTCTTTTCCAACAAAGATTGCGATTTGCAATGAGTTATCAATTTAAGGCTCACTTCTTTCCTTTTAGCATGAAATAAGTTTATCATAATACAATGCCGGACAACGCCGGGTAATGAGCTGTAACTTACAAAAGGCAGCAATTTTTTCAACTTAGCAAAAACCCTCGAGCATTACCTTTGAGGTCCGTGCCCATCATATTCCAGCATGGCGGCAGCCGCAGGGTCCCGAAGGCGGCCGTCAGCCTCCGGTCGAGCTGGGCCCGGTCCTCGGGCGCGAGGGGCCCGCTCAACTCCCTCAAGGGCTCGGGCCGCTCGGGGCACCCGAGCAGGAACAGCGCCATCTGGTGGGCCGAGTCGCTCGCATACTGGAAGCGGGTGGAGGCTATTCTCTTCGCCCCTGCTAGCGCGGTTAGCTCGACCTCCTCAACCAGAGAGTGACCTGAGAAAGAAAAACAATTGTAAATACATCTTCAAATAAGAGATTTTATCACACAGTGATAATCAAAATAATATTCAATTCATACACTGTAAAAAATAGATGTTTTTACAGTAATTTTACAGTAATAAACTGTAAAATTGATAGTTTTACAGTTGTAGACTGTGAAGTTGCTAGTTTACAGTAGGGTCATTCCATAGTGACTAACGTAACATTCAGAGCTGATTTTGTAACTGTGTTTACATGTAACTTAAAGGATAAAAAATGTTTTTTAGTTATGCTGGTGGATTTACAAGGTACATGGTATCTATGCATCATTTCTGCCAAGAATTTAAAACAAAATTACTGACAGTAGATATTTTTTCAACCAAAATAGCAGTGTGACTAACGTAACATTTTTGCAACCCTGAAAATGAATGCTCATGTTGTGAGGCAAAAATTTCTCAAAGTTAAGCAAGTAC
>JAXGGA010017469.1:0-24280 GCA_038373865.1 Uloborus plumipes | reverse complement strand
CGGCAGTAACTGCACAATTTGCTACTAAATGTCCAGTATTTACATATTCGACGACATGCGGAGTAGATATGTTATTACGAAATATATTATTGCATAGTGAATGATATGTTTCATTTAAAAATATACATAACTACCGTGTATCCACTTGATATAGATTTTATAAACGAACGCGAAATATAACTAAAAAATATAATGAAACTGTATTGCATTATGCAAAATATGAAGCAAAACTTGATGATTCTTCAGCCATTTTTATACTTCCTTTTACTTTGTAAAGGAAGTATTGTGATCACAAAGAAAATTTCACTCAAAATTCGGTCTAAATTTTGATTTTGCTCACCCCCGAATGAATGTGGAGTAGTTTTTTCTACCTATCAGCACGTGCATATGTACCTACTAACATATAAACAGCCGAAATATCCTTTTCGACCATGCCCCAGTTCATTTCAGAGAGTTTTCTCGTGACGTCTGTATGTACGTATATATGTGCGTATGTATGTATGTATGTAAGTATGTATGTATTTGTGTATGTATGTCGCATAACTGAAAAACTATATGCCGTAGAAGCTTCTAGTTTGGTATGTAGGCTCTGAGGGTGGTCTAGTTGTGCACCTCCCTTTGTGGTTGCATTCGAATGTTCCCAAGGGGGTCTTTTACCCCTTTGTGGCGTAAATCAATGTTAATTTCAATGCAGATTGAGTGATATGATTTGGTGCAACCACTTGGCGATATATCGCCAAACTTTTGGTCGTCAAGTGTTTGCCGCCAAGTTGGCGACAAATTTGGCGATTTTTTTTTTTTTTTTGGATTTAATTTGGAGCTATTGGGCACATTTTGCGAAAAATTCACTGAATCATGTTAAAATCAGCGATATTTAGAAAATAAATCATTGTAAAACATTATTTTGCATTGATTCGTGACAAACTACAGGTGCAAATGTTTGAATTGTTATCTTGCTCACTCTTCTGCACTATTTTAACACTTGAGGCATTTATTATGGAATTTAAACGTAAAAGGAAGTAGCGTGGCGTTCACACCAGCTGTTTTAAAATTACTACAAATCAGTTAATGCCTTGTACTTTGCATCAAAACAAGAAATCACTTTGAGAAAAAGAGCGCTTGAAATGCTTGTTATGCTGACGATTTTTTTCATAGTACTATTAAAAATGCAACAGCTATTGATTAAACTGCAAAAACTATCGTCTGTTAGTATGAAAGCAACTGTAATTAAAAGAAAACAGAACAATGTAAATTAAATCATTTCATTGCTGCATTTTTGTTTGTCGTCTGCCAAGTTTGGCTTGTGTATCTTTGAAATTGTGAAAAATATTGTCTGCTAGTGGAGAGAAACTTTATTTGAAAGAAAAAAAATCTGGTATATACCCCACACTACTTCCTTTTACGTATAAAATTCTTAGTAGATGCCTTAAGTGTTAAAATAGTGCTTGGAATCAGAACCGTCATTTAGGGGGGGGGCACGGGGGGTCAATTGCCCCCCCTGGCTTTGAGAAATCAATGTATTTACATATAAGTGGGCATGGTTTTTGCTGTTTTCCGATGAAATTGCATTGTGTTTTCACCCTTTGCCCCCCCCCCCCTGGAAAAACTCGAAATGACGTCCCTGCTTGGAATGAGCAAGATAACAATTCAAACATTTACGTCCCTAATGTGCCACGAAACAATTCAAAAAATAATATTCAACGATTCATTTTCTAAATATCGCCGATTTTAGCATCATTCAGTGGATTTTTCGCAAAATACCGCCAATAGCGCTAAATTGAACCCAAACTCATAAAATAATTTTTTTCGCCAAATTTGTCGCCAATTTGGCGATATATCACCAAGTTGGCGACAAGCATTTGGCGACCAAAAGCTTGGCGATATATCGCCAAGTGGTAACGCCAATTTATATCACTTAAGTCTGCATTGATATTAACACTGATTCACCCCAAAAAGGAACAAAACACCCCCTTGGGAACATTCAAGTGCAACCAATGACCTCCCGTGACCTCCCATTAGGGCACCCCTACTTTCGCTCAGTTTAGGTACAAAGGAAAACGGTTTTTGCGGCTTGATGCAAGTTTTGCACAGCATTTCATATTATGTTTGTAAAATTGGGGTGATGTAAAGGTTGCGTGATAATTAATTAAAAATTTAAAAACTTATTCTTTCTAAATTAATGACTTAACAAATTAAATCGTGATCGTACAGTGGCTCATACATTGCATTGCAAAATTGAATTAAAAGGGAGAATTTAAATCCCTGAATTAAAACATATATGAACTTACTTTGAATCATAAAATTCACTCAACTATAAGTTAAATTCTCATTCATTATTTATTTTTTTTATCAAATTCATTTTAACTTCAATCAAATATTATATATTCTTGAATATTAAACCAAATATCATTCATGAAATAAATGCAATAATTATATCAAATGTTATAGGAAATCATAAATTTCATTATCAACATAAAAGCAATAATTCAAATTGAATTTTGAAGGGAAGATTCGACGTCTTCCTCTTCAAATTATTTGTGAAATTGATATGTTCATATTTTGCCTTTCTCGTGATGGTAAATTGTAAATTTGGTATATTACACTCGAAGGAGACGATACAAACGCTGTTTCATCTTTCATAAACGGTGATACACGCATGCATGGACAGTTCAAATTTAAATATCTTCTGCTCTCGCACCGATGGAGAATTGCAGTTCACACACTGATGAATAATTACTGTTCACGCACAGATAAAAATCTTGAAGGGTGATTCACTTATATTTAGAAAGTTCGCCTTTAAATCGCTCCTGCTCACACATTGATGAAGAATAGTTCACTTTCATCTATTTTTTTAGGTGATGCACATTCATATAAGAAGTTCGAATGTTCAAATATCAATCGAAGAGTAGGCGAAGACCAAACATTTGTCTCAATAATTGCAGATCATCGTAATGGATATTGGAGAAGAATCTGGAGTATATATGCTAACTTATAAAATTGTTCATCTTGAATAATAGGAAACAGACACATTTTCATAGCATAATTAAAATCATTTCTTGCGCTTCTTACGTGGTTTCTTCCAACGTCTCTTCGGAAGAATTTTTCGAGAGGGGATCATCTTCTCATTCATGTTTACACGTCTGTGGCAGAAGGGAGAATGGTAAATGTATAACGGACAAATTCCAGACAATGACGCTCGCGAGTGACGCTAACATCTTAGCCAATAACTGAAGCTTTCTCATTTCCATTACCAAATAAGGTAATACAACGAGGAAGATTCGTGATGACTCAGATCTTAGACTCCTCTCAAAAACTGAATTTGCCGCCAACATGTGGCGCCATTTTAAAGGAAAAATTGTTACTAAATGTTAAAAATTGTAGGTTTTAACAATGTTCATCCTGCAGACATACAGATACTGCCGTTTACCTGCCCATAGTAACGAAAATTGCAGTTATTGCTAATTACCATTGGTTAAAAACAGTTTTTTTTCATCGGAAACCAAAAAAAAAGGATGCTTGTACCATAAAACTAATGTAATATAGATTTCAAAAATGCAAAAAAATGAAAATCGAAAAATTTGCAGTTACTGCCCTTTACCTGCCCACGGCAGTATAACTTTTAACTGTTCCTTTTTCAACAGTTTAGCAAGTTTAACTTCCTTTTCTTTGCAATTCTTTCATATTTTAATTAAATATTGAGTACGGAAACTTTTAATTATTAAATAATTCTTAAACTATTCAATATAAAAAAGAAATCAACAATTCTGGGTCATTCCATGTCAAGTGATCCAACGTTTTTTACCTTACATTTTTGTATTTCTTTCAAATTTGGCTCATCAATTGTACCCCTTGAGGTAATCAAAAGTCTCAATTTTTAGATTTTTTAGATCTTAGTCTCAATTTTTAGATTATGATGAAATTTTTTCAAAAAATTCTCAAAAATTCTTATGTATTTTATGTATGTTTGTACAAATTTTTAGATTGGGATCTCAATGAGATCATATTTTTTTGAATTTTTGAATAAAACTGTATAGGAAAAAATGATATTTTTTAGATTCTATTTATTTAAATACTAAATTATCTTGCTTGTGATGGTCTAAAAAGTAGTAAACAAACATGAATATGTTTAAAGTAAGCTGGCATGAGCTTATAGATTTGTCAGGTTCACCCCTTCACCCCTTCCTCCCGCGCACAACCACTATTTTTTAATTCAAAACTGTTCAAAATGTTAAAAAAAAACTCTTTGATGAAAAATAAATAGTAAACTTATTTAAAGTTGGTAAATGGGCTTCCTTATAACTGAACGAAGTATCCCCTCCTCCACTCAAATATACCATTAACGCTGTACTATTATGACATCTAATCTGGGGATTGAATTGACTATTATTTTTACTCTAGGTAAGTGAGCTAGCATTAACTTGTAAATTGGTCAGCTCCCTCTCCCTTCCTTCCCGACCCACCGTTTTTCCCCCAAACTGTATCAAATGCTAAAAAAACCCCTTTTTGATACATAATAAACAGTAAACTTATTTAAAGTTGGTAAATGGGTTTCCTTATAACAAGGCAAAGTAAAACCCTTCTCCCACCCAAATATACCATTAACGCTATACTAATATGACGTCTCAACTGGGGATTGATTTGAGGATTATTTTCCCCCTAGGTATATATTGTTTTTCAGACGAAGTGTTTCGTTTTCAATCCGACCTTCACAAAATGTACTTCCATTCAATATCTGAACTAAAACTTGTGATTCATTTCATCCCCTCCCCCAGCACCAATCTTCAATTTTGGAGGAAGAAAGAAACGGTTCGCCCCAAGAACATAGCAAACAGCAAAATAGCACTGCTTCCCCTTGTTCTCATCATGTTTTCCCATTATTTTCACACAAAACTTAAAAGAAATCAAAGTATCAGGTTATATGTCAGTCCCCATCACTACCTTTCCTTTCTCTTATTGGACAAAGCTCATGAGCTAATAGGAAAGAGTAACAAACAGAATAAACTGAAACACTACCAGACATCAGTAGAGACTAAGGCTTTGAAATGGGGTTAGACGGGATGATAAAAAAATAAAAGTTTGGAGCGGGAAGGCAGGAAAAGGGGAGGAGCAATCTGTACAGAAGTTAAACAACATGAGAGGTTATGATCAAAAAATCAGTGTTTGTTTAATATATGAATAAAGATATATCTTGCTGCATTACTTTACAACAAAATGAAAAAGAACGTAAACAATTAAAAAAAAATAAATAACAGCTGCACACTAGATAAATGTGGGAAGACAGTTATGGGGACACAGACCTATGATCTGATATTTTGATTTATATTCAGTTTTGTGCGAAAAGAATAGAAAAAACGATGAGAACAAGGAGAAACAGTGCTATTTTGCTGTTAGCTATGATCTTGGGGCGACCCAATGATTTCTTCCCTTCAAAATTGCAGATTGGTGCTGGGAGTAGGAGATGAAATGAATCATAAAGTTAAATTACAGATATTGAAAGGAAGTACACTTTGAAGTTCGGAACGAAAAGAAACACTTCGTCTGAAAAACAATATATATATATATATATATATATATATATATATATATATATATATATATATATATATATATATATATATATATATATATGTATGTATGTATGTATGATATACCTAGGATGAAAATAATCCTCAATTCAATCCCCAGGTTGGATGTCATATTAGTATAGTGTGAATGGTATATTTGGGTGGGGAGGAGGATACTTCGTCTAGTTATAAGGGAACCCATTTACCAACTTTAAATAAGTTTACTATTCATTTTGTATCAAAGAGTTTTTTTTAACATTTTAAACAGTTTTGAATTAAAAAATAGTGGTTGTGCGGGGGAGGAAGGGGTGAAGGGGTGAACCTGACAAATCTATAAGCTCATGCCAGCTTAGTTTAAACATATTCATGTTTGTTTACTACTTTTTAGACCATCAAAAGCAAGATAACTTAGTATTTAAATAAATAGAATCTAAAAAATATCATTTTTTTCCTATACAGTTTTATTCAAACATTCAAAAAAATATGATCCCATTGAGATCCCAATCTAAAAATTTGTACAAACATAGATAAAATACACAAGAATTTGAGAATTTTTTCAAAAAAATTCATTATATGTTTTTTGAGAAATTTAAATTTGAAATTTAAATTTCATTTTTTGAAAAAGAAAATTTTTATCAAATTGGTCATGTTGCATATCAGATTATGCGGCAACTAACGTACTTTAAAATGCCTTTTACCAAATCGTTCTATCTATATTTGGTGCCGAGTTATGGTCCCTTTTATCTTCCCTTAGGCATGGGAAAACGAGGGTTTTTCCAAAGTTCAAAGTCTCATAAATGAAAAAATAATAGAGATAAAAATCTAAAAATTTAGACTTTTAATTACCTCATGGGGTACAATTGATGAACCAAAAAAGAAAGAAATAAAAAAATGTAAGGTAAAATTTTTCTCAGATTTTGTATCACTTGACGTGTAATGACCCTTCTTGAAATTGAAATAACTAAATACCATTAGGAGGCACAGAGGAGCTGTTCACATCTGCCCCTACATGTGTTCACATGTGCCCCTTATCTGAACTTAGGCATAATTTCATAAAAAACTATATTTTTTTCAATTAGAAAAAAATATAGTACATGAAATCTTCCCTTATTAATGTTACTTTAAGATTAATAAAGTTCAAATCACAAAAAAAAAAAAATAGTTTCGGATGTGTTTTTCCTCCGAGAACTGGAACATAAAAGTATATTGGCACCTTCTAAAACATAACATCTTATGATAATTAAAAAACAAAATGGTTTAGATCTTTGAAATTTCATGCAGGATGTGTGCTACCATCTGAATTTTTTTCTGATTTTCCTCTTCATGCTGTTTACATGTGCCCCCCTCTCCCCTACATTAAAAACCATTTTTGCAAATGCTGAAACGGTTGGGCAATCTGCTTTCTTGAAATTGAACGCTTTGAGACATTCTTTTCAGGGAAAGTGGGACAAAGTGAAATAGTCAAATGCACGAGTTTTCAGAATGAGCAATTGGAAATTTAGATATAGAAATATATTTGATAATTGAACTTTTATTGAAATGATACTTAAAATTTTTGTCAGTCATGCTTTACCTTCCGATAAAAAATAATTTTCCCTCTGCCCATACCACGGGGCAAAATTCTAGTTAGAATGTTTCGACTGAAACGTTTTCTATACGTTAAATTGAAACATTTTTCTTTGAAAAGTACTGAAATGTGTGAATGCGAACTAATAATTGACCACCGCACAGTTAACCCATTTCAACCTAGCGTAACACATGTGTCACGCTAATCGAACTCGGTTCAAATAGCAAAAGTAAAACTTAAAGAGTCCCAATGAACTTTTTTTTTAGTGTGTGAGTTACTGAAAGATTCAGCTATTCTAATTCAGCCTTAATTTTTTTCACAACTTTTTATCTTTTACTCTGGCAACGAGTTTAAGCTAAAATGAAAAATTTAATTCCGGCCAATATGGGTTAAGATTAAAATGAGCATAGGACTAAGACCTCGACTTCCCCATTTGAGGGAGAAAAGAAAACATGCAAGGGACATCTGTGAGAAATGAAATTTAGTTTTAACAATGAAATCGGAAGAAAGTACATGGTCTTTCTCTGACAAAATTTATCAACCAATTTTGTGAAAAGTTTCATGATGAGTTGGGATTTTTTTTTTCAAAATTCGAGTCAGTTTTTATTTGTATTTGGTAATATTAGGGGGTCACAGGGTATTCTCTGGAATTTTCCAGAAATGTAACTTTCACAAACTCAATTTGCGGCAAAACTTGTGACATTAGAGCCGTTTTTTTTTTTAAGAATCAGGCAGTCAAAAAACTTGAAATTTTTGACTTTGCTAAAAATTTCAGAATATGGTCTTTATTTAAAATTATTCAACACGTGTTTTTTTATTTTATCAAAAAATTTTTTTTCTTTCCATTTTGGGAGGTCAAAGTTGGACTTTGCTCTTTTTTTCAATAAAAAACATGCCAACTTAGATGAGCCAATACTTTTTGCTTTAGGAGTGAACCGTGGAACTGACAATTATTTTCTGTTCTACTATATCCCCACAAACTGTAAGTACATAAATATTTGTGGACTACTCTTGGCACAAAGGTCAGAGGTCACTCAAAGTTGTACGAAAAATAGTTTTTTAATGCAACTTTGACCGACCAAATCTTCTTGTGGAAACGGTGCACCACGGTAGTGTATATATCAGTAAATACCCACCAAAGAGTATTATCCAAAAACATAAATATATGTGTGGTTGATATTTTGCTCATTGAAATATTTGACTCTGAAGTTGCAGATTTGCAAAATCACGTGACTTTGAGGGTCATTATCTCCTTGCACCATGAGTGACCAGATACAAAACTAGTTGGAGTAGAAGCCTTTCTTGTCCCAGAAACACAATCAGTTAACAAATCTATGGCTACTCTATTAGTTTTTGCATAATTCGGCTCTAAACTTTGAAAAATGAGTGTTTTTCGGCGTTAAGAAAAAAGGCCTATTACCTGTTTTAAAATAGGTATTGCTATTATTTGTGGCATTATTATATCCCTACTTCCTAACTAGCTGAAATGGCATCTAAAGATGGTTATAATTCAACCGCGACGAGATGGCCGGTGTCAATCACATGAGAAAACGAGTCCATTCCTTAAAATAGGTAGAATTTCTACCCATTCAAATTCCCCCATCAATTGTGAATCCCATTCCTCAATTTTCAACTGCGTATCACCCCTTCCTAAAAATGGACAATCCTGAAAAAAGGAGGAGTCATAGGCCATCTCTGCGAAGTTGAATTATAGGGAATCTTGTGGAATTCTTTTAACAGTGAAATCGTACAGACGCAAGTTTCGGCTGTGCAAAGGAAAAGGGGTGAGGCTCTCTCCCGAAACTTCTTACAAAGCTTAGAGTTCATCTTCGGGAAGCGTCCTGCTGAAGTTTTTAAAAGCGAACTCTTATTGATGAAGTTGAGGGAATGGGTAAAGTTCAGTTCCCCAAAACTTTTCGAGCTTTAAATTTTTTAAAGCACTATTTTAGGATACTTTTGCTGACGTTGAGAAAATTGGGATCGCTAGCGGCTATCTAGAAATATTTCAACATTACACTTTGAAAACCAGTTGGAAGTCATTTTTGGAGATATTAGATGATGTCCTGACGTTAAATGGAAAAGTAAATAAATAAGAAGGCTCCCGTTAGGAAAATTTTCGAAAGTGGAGACAAAAACATGGGTTCAGGCAGTTTTATAACAAATAATGGAAGATAGGCGAGAGTTCGGTATTCATCTTCGTTTTTTAAAACTAAAGTCAATTTTAAGTTATCTTTAGGAAGGTAGTCGTTTCATCATTTCAAAAACGAAATTTTAAACTATTTTTGCTAATATTTTTAAGAAATGAGAAAGGTTCAGAGGCTATCTTCTGAAAGATTATGTACATTAGTCTCTTAAAGTAGCCATTTTAGCAATTTTGGTGACGTTAAGAAAATAGGAAAAGTTGTAGCCCATTTCTGAACATTTTTCGCCATTGCGATTTGAAAAAGGCGATTGTAGACTATTTTAGGTTGTAGGCAATCGCCCCTCCCTTTCCTCATTGGTAGTTTTTCGATATTGAAGTTATAAAGATGCAGTTTTATACAAGTTATAATGGAGTTGGATGAAGAAGGTTTGGGGCTCCCCGGAGATGTTCCGAAACCTTTATGATCAAAATTTGCAAAGAAGTATGCACAGTAAAAAGTAAGTAAGAAACATCGCCCCTCCCTTGAAAAAGTTCTTTAAAAAAAATTGAGGATGTCTACGGATTTTTTTCTGACACTTTACAATTGACGCGAATTTCTTTTGTTTGGTAACGATTGGAGGAAAACAGGTATATGGTTTTCTCAAAATCTTTTTCGAAACTCAAGTCAATTTTATAAAAGCGCTATTTTAAGCTTTATGAATGACGACACCAGGGATGGATTTAAACGTAAACGGGTCCCTATGCTCTTTCAAATGTATTTCAGTATGGAAACCTTCATATCCTTGAAAAACAGGCTACTTCTTTATTCTTTCTCAGTATATGAGTCTTTTTTTTCACTGTTTACATACTCCGTGTTTCTATTATTCTGGCTGTTTTCGGGGGAGAGTTATCGGGAGAGACCCCCTTCAAATGTATTTTAATGCCTTAAGAGTGTTTGTTGGGTCTACAAAATTATCAGGAAAAAAGGCAAAATAAAAAAAAAGTTTTAAAAGTTATATACTCTTTTTCGAATTAAGATTGATTAAAATAAAAATAATTGCTTTCGGTTCGCCAAGTTTTTCACGTTTAATAGTAGAGAGGAGGAGCAAAGAGAGAGAGAGAGAGAGAGAGAGGAGGGAGAGAAAAATAACGCATCATCATTTCTGTACCTCAGAGTCAGACTAACCTAAGTCCATTTTCGTCATTTTTCAGTGGAGGGCAAAAATGATTGTTGGATGCATGGAAAGGAAGGATGGGACTCATGCTGCTAAATAATTGTGAAGGAATTTATTTTATAGATTAATGTTCTTATGGGTCGATGGGGACTAAGATTCTACATACAATGAAGCAAAAAAGTGAAAATCGCTATTTTTGGACTTACGTCGTTCTGGTTCTGAGGTACAGATTTGTTCGCATTGACTTTCGGCAGGACTTAAACCCTTACGCAAGGTGTACTTACAGTCTTCAAAACATATTTTGATGCTAAAAAAGTCTAAATTCCGTCTAAAATGTAAAAATTCACTTGAAACTGTTTTCACTGTTTTTAAAATGATAAAAAAATGTGTTTGAACATTGGCACAGCTAGAAACTAGTTTTGCCTACCCCCTTTCCCCCAAATGTTAAAAGGCTTTTTTCAGCTTCGGGAATACTTACTCTACAGCAAGTCTCTAAACATTTCATGCCATTTTTAAGTCATTAATGCAAATGAATCACAATTCCAATTGTAAGATTCTAGGTTAATTTCATATTTCATTTCGTATGAGAAGCGTTGTAATTGCATTAATGCAATTAAAACGCATTGTGAAAAACGAAACTTTTAGAAGATCATACTGAAAATAAAATTTGCAAGTTTTCTAAGTAAATTCACAAGTACATGCACATACAGTAAATTTTTAAAAATCGCTTTTTCATGCTTTTTCCTTTTTGATTTTGTAACTAAAGGCAAAAGGTGGAGAATTCTAGTTAAAAACAAGTATAGTTCAGGGATTGTATAAGTGCTGGACGTAAAAAAAAAGAATTTTACGCCCGACACCCAGATTTTAGTGAAAATTATTCACAAGCTAAAAAATTAAAATATGTTACATCCAAGAGATTGAAAATCTTGCTTTGTATATAAAATTATCTGTATGTAGCTTTAAAATTATAGGCTGATCGTAAAAAGTTGCGCATTTTGGTGTCGGACGTAAAACAGTTAATGTGCCCTGTAGAAATTCTTTTACAAATCAAAATGAATCTTATTTCTACCTATCTTTTCAAGATTATCTGCTGTGCATTATATATTTACATCGTTATTCATCGTAATTCAGAATATTAGTTTGCATTTTTGGGAAAAAACAGAGCTTTTTTGAGAGTCGCCAAATATGGTTTGAAAATGCTCAAAAGTTTATCCTTAGTTTAACATCTTGTAACTTCGTTGAAACTGAAGGTATCAAATTTTAGACAAAAATTTCAAAATATTCAACCCTTTACCTTTAAAATGATACATTGTTTGTTTTAAAATATTAATTTTCAACATTTGATCATCTGGTTGAAGTTATCGTGGAATTGCCCAATAAATGATTTTCTGCAACCATTACTATAGCGTGTAATGTGGAATTGTACAGAGTAAAAGCGAAAAGTGCATAAAACTGAACGAAATATTAAAAAATAATCCTCACAGTTGATATTCACAAGACACTGTTATGAATAATTAAATTACGGAGCTTTCGAATTGGATGTTTGCCGATTAAATAGAGGATTTTTTTAAAATAAAATTACTTCAAGTATGTCCTAAACAAGAATTTACTATGAAAAATATTTATAAACAAACAATAAATAATTTTCTGCAAACGCTAGAGTAACATGTAGTACGAAAGCATAGTGAGAAACATTAAGAAAAATAACTCAAACTGTGTAACGGAATGTAGTCTAAAAAATGATCCTCAAAGCTGTTTTCAAAAAATTAATTTTTCCAATTAGAATAAATATGCACAAATGCAATGTTAAAACATTTTTCATGTGTCAATATTTTTCTCCATTATCATAGTGTTTTAGACAAGTTTATAATTTTCACAAAGAGTAAGTTTTGGACTAAATGGGTACTGATGATTTGAAAATAAATTTCGATTAAAATTGCTCCTAAATTAGCATGCTCACCAGCTAAAAGAAATTGGATGAAATTTTGAAATTATTTTGTAAAAGATAGGAAAATTGTTTTTCATAAATATATTAATCTCTAGTGTTTCTAAATCGCAATTGTAAAAGGAAAAAAGGGATGGACAGTCGCAAAAATGAGGACTAATCGGCCGATTAAGAACCGCCGATTAATCAGTACTAATCGGCCAATTTGCTTATGTGTGCATCCCTAATCTCAAAGTTAGCAGAGAGCGTTGTATATTTTGAAGAGACTGGGCCAAAGAAGGACTCGTGAGCCCCGAGTTATTGCAATTTCAAGGACTCTCCCAACCGCTGGTTTGCGAACCCAAGTGGTGAATAAAGGGGTTCGCGAAAATAATACTTTAAAATGAAGTTAATTTTTCATCCATTTGTCCTCCTGTATATTCGACTCTTTGGATGAAAATACTGGCACACTACACTGACATATTTTGTTAATAAGTTCAGTTAATTATTACAAAGAGCGCTTTTTCTCCGTTTTCGTTGAGCATAAAAAAATGGAATCAGGTCGAAACTTTTGGATCTAATGTATTCAGATGAATGAGTATGATTACTGTTGTATTTTTAGTAGATTTTTATTCAGTTAAACTTGATGGAATGATTGAGAGAACATATGTGAACGAAATTGCGATGTAAATGTTAGGCGAAACCAAGAGCTGGCTTTTTTTTTTTTTAAGTAGACAAAATGTTTTGCTTATGCTCAATTTGTAAATAATTCAAGCAGTTTAAGCAAATTTTGCTGCTTTATGTAAGCTAGTAAATGTTACTACATAGTTTTTTTTACCAGCAATATATTGTTTGCTTTCTGGCCATTTCTTTTTGCTATAATGTTTGAAGTTTAATGAGTAAGCCCTGCTATCCCACTCGTACAGTACTATTTTGTATGAGGGCGATTCTCTGTAAACTCGTCATTTTCTACACGGAATCTGTCCGGGCATGGCTTTTTGAAATGTTCGTATAATTATAATACTATTGCTCAGAAAATGAATCTATTACTTTGGTTTGAAAGAGGGCCAATTGAAGTTCGTGTTTTTCTGATAAATCATGATGGGGGGTAAGTGCCCTGCCTAGTATAATTAAGCAGGGGACTGTGTATTTGCACTTTGTTGTGTAATATCTGCAAAATGATTGGAACATAATAAGTTACGAAACTACCTATAAATTTAGGCACAAATCGCGGACATAATAACTAATATGTTTCATAATGAAACTAATTAACATTAGTAAAATCACTTACCAGAGGACTGTTTTCGCAACGACCAAGATGCATGCTTTCACCAAAAATGTGGCTCTGAAACTAAACAAAGTATCGTTTTAACACCGTTCTCGGCAATTTCTTCAAATTCACGCTGGTTCCATTAAACTAGAGGCTAAAAAACATTTGCAAGAGTAATAGATTTTTTCTATTGCAGCTTTGAATTTGTGGCTGGGGACTGTTTCAAAAAACTCCGGACAGAATTTACCTGACAATATTAAGTTTTAGAAATACGTAATTGGACTTTATTTTTTAAAAAACATATAGCTTCATTATTCTATTTTTAGATACTAATCGCCAAATGTATGTATTGTTAATAGGATTTTTGGAATATTACCTTGAAGTGTTAGAAAATCCGATTGAGACAGCCAGGTTACTGTTTTTAGCACTTAGATAGTTTCTAGAAAAAAAATTAAATTTGTATCGCTCCAAATACGATTGGGCTACAAAGTATTAATGCTTTACTTGAATTAAGAGAGATAATTACTTTATTACACGTTATTATTTTTTAAATACTCGGTCCGGACAGCCAATTACGAAACGCCCATAACCGAGTTGTAGATCCAATGAGAATTTGAAAAATCTCCAATTATGACGTGAGCAGTCATTTCATAAAATTATTTCATTGTGCAAGAACGAGCTATTGGAACCTATTATGGAGTAACTGTCTTCCAGCTCGTTTTCGATATTCTTTTTAACACCTTGAAATCGATAAGAAAGAACAAAAATTCCCTTAAAGTGTGTTTCTCAGTGCAATCATTATGTGACAAGATACTCCAGTTCTTTGTGTACTGTGTGACAAATGTACCATACGTGGTAAGACGAGATATTTGATAAGATTTTTACTCACACTTGGTTTTCGCACGGTTTTCAAAAGTTTGTATATCTACTGATTTAACGTATGTCTTCACCCGCAATTAATCTCATCAAAAATAGGCCATAGGCAATGAAAAGTTAAAAACTTTGATTTAATTAAAGCATTTTTGTTACTAAAATTTTTTGGCGTGATTTCAATTTCGCTGGTCTTGAGCTTTAGTCATTTGAAGTAAAGTATTTGGCAAAATTTCAAATGCCATTACGCACTATTAAAACATGTATTTAAAATTTTAAAAAATTTGTCAACTAAATAAAAGACGCCATAAAACAAAATTGAAACCAACATTAATGATCACTTTTGGCACAATTTTGAAATTCACTGAAGTTGCGCTACTCATTTTGGAAAACGTCCAGATAGAGGTTTTGGCGCAATTTTATGATTACTAACATTGAGCCTTTCAACGACAATTTTGGTTTTGGCGAAATTTTAACTGAGCATTGACATGTTTTAGAGCTAAATGGGTTTTGAAGGGCTGACTTTTACAAATCAGCCCTTCAAAACCAAGAAGAGTTTACAACCCAAATAAATTTAGCGAAATTTTTAACTGCGCCAGCAGGTAACGTTGTCGGAAATCTTCCGTTGTACCATTAAATTTAGAGTGATACATAGGATCGAAAACCTTAATTAGATCTCAAACAAATAATGAAGAATAAACAAAACCATACTTAAAAAAAAAAAATAGAAATGAATATAGAAACTTGCAACATTATTCGTCTCGGGGAATGCACTAGGTTTGTAAATGGTTAGCGCCAAACGCAGCCCTGATTAAAAAAAAAAAAAAAAACATAAATATCAAATGTATTTATCGTGCAACTTAAAAATGCAATGATAGTGTAAATAACCATGTACCCATCCCTTAATCCGGCCCTGATTGGGGGTTAATCTGAATTCTGATGAACTGTTTTAGAAATGAATTCTCTCAACTGAGTTTTTTTTTCCCTATATGCGTAGAAATTTTGGGAAAAAAAGCTCCAAAGCAGGAGGTCTTTCTTCGGTCCGAAATCTAAGATTTAAGCTCGAAGGTGTTCTGATTCCCAGCAAGAATGGATTCGTCGCCCAGATTTGGCCATTTTTCTTCCCAGCGGGCTGATCCCGCTCGATGATAATGAGGAGGCAGCAAAACACGATCTTTGCGAGATTTTCGGCGATTAGTGGAGCGAAAGAAAGCTTAATGTAAACTGAATCGAGGGTGAGGAGTGGTTTGATGAACGGGACCGTGCAGAACTTGAAGAAAACACATTTTCGATGTTTTGACTCGAGATCTATCTCCTTCTTTTGGACTCAATTGAAAAGGAGAATGTTGTGCATTGAGTCCTAGACTCTGAGCGTCACTGGTATGAAAAAATTTTGCACTGAATATTCGAACAAAAAAATGTCATTTGTGTTCGCGTCTATTTTATTATCACTACCTCAAATAATAAATACTGAGGGACCAGACAGTTATTACTTTTACTTTAGTTTCAATTCTTTTAGGGTTTTTATTTTTGATTAAAGATGTAACTACCCGCGTTATCAATAACCTTTAACCATCTAGTATGGAAATTTTCAATTCCGAATAGATAAAAATAAATTGACTTTTGGTGCAAAATATCGTAAATGACCTCTTGGATACCCAAGCCAAATTTTCATCACGAAGAAATTGGTTTTATCAAATCAGAGGGTGCAATTTAAGCGAGAATCTTTCCATGTCAGCAGAAAAGGGATACACCGTTAATTAAAAAGAAAATACTTTATCAACTTATTGTTTTGAGAGAAGAAAAAAACTCCCCCTAATAACACATTTAGGCTCGACTGATGCATCGGCGCCGATGGTTGAAAATGTTATCCATCGGCCATCGGCACCTGCCACCGATGCTAACTTAAGAAAAACATCGGCCTAAAAAACATCTACCCAGGCAGCACAAAAACGTTTAAACGTTTTAATCCGTTGTCACAACGTTAATAACCATTTTACAACCTTTAAAAAACGAAGTGTGCTACTGCCGTAACTACTGGTAAATGCCGATGCATGGCCGATGTTTAAAAAAAAAAAAAAGAAAAAAAAAAGGAAAAAAAAAAAAAACTTCATCATATGGAATTCTAATTTTTCTATTTTTTACTTCCCAATTAGCAGTAAGTTCACCATGTGGCTTGAAATTGGGCAGTAGGTTGTCCCAAAAAAACCGAAAGTCGGAATTTTGTAACGCATACCCTCTTATTTTTTTCCTTTTACATCAAAACAATTGTAAAAAAAGTTTAATGCAATTTGAACAATGGTAACCCGTGCCGACTTTTGTCCGAAAGTGCGAATTAGCACTTTTTCACTAGGCCAAATCAAAAAATTTTTTTTTTCGGAAATCCAAAATTTCATGTAGATAAAATGGTTCCCCTATATAACATGTCCCACAAAATCATTTATCCAAATAAAAAAATATTTAGGCACAGTACAATCTTAGGGCTTAAAATTCATAATTTTCTTCAAAAAATACCTTTTTTTCTATGTATTTTGTAAACAATGAAAGATAAATTTTAAGAAATTATTAAGATGAAAAATATGAAGCACAAAGTATATGATTAGAGCTAAATACTAGTTTTTTTTCTCATTTTATATTTATTTCTCCCGCAAATTGCTCAAAATTATAGGTTTTTTTTTTCAAGTTTTCAATTAAATTTTTCCATTTTAAACACTACATTTTTTTAAATTATTCATCTGCAAAATGCTGATTTGAGAGTGTGTTCTTTAGTGATTTTGGACCTTGATATTTTCTGTAAATGTATCTGTAATTTAAAATAAATAAATAGTTAAATAAATTTTAAAAAAATAAGAAAAAATGACAACAATTTATTTACAACATATATTTACAACACTATTGCAGTACAATAAACATTGCTGAACATACTTTCGTTTCAATGTTTGGTTATTGCAGTTAGCTTATATCTTTCGGTGCTCTTGAACGCAACTTAACCAAAATCCTCCTCATCAGCGGTTAGCAAACTATGAAAGTCCTGCATTCATTTTTACCGCTCTTTCAGCCATATCATTTACTGCTCTAAGCACTGAGACTATATTTTCCCTTCAAGAAATGAAATGTTATTCTCCCATGAAGCAGGGCACTTATTGAGAAAACTATTATCAATTTTGAACCTAGTAAACTCAGACTGGCTTTCAACTGATATGACATTATCAATTAATTTATTTTCAAAATAATAAAATAACTGGTAACAAATGCGCGATATGAGGAACTAACTAATTAAACAATTAGTTACTTCTTCTCCCCATTTTTTTTTTCGATTCGGCTCAGCACACAAGCACTAGTTTACACTTTTAAGCACAAGTCGACCTAATTTGTAATTTTTGAAATGACAATCAACATTTTCGACAATCATATTGATATTAAAAAAACATTTATTCAATTTTTTTAAGGAAATTAGGTCCCCACCATGAGGCTTAAAATTATATATTTCTTTAAATATTTGATTTTTTATATTTATTTATTGAATCTTCATCATTTATGAATTTTGAATTGCAAATACACTCAAAGAAAATATCAAGTCCCAAAATCACTAAAGAACATACTTTCGAAACAGCATTTGCAGATGAATAATAAAAAAATGTAGTTAAATGAAAAATGATCAAATAAGCTTTATGCTGAAATATAATTGAAGTTAAAAACCAACGTAAAACAAGCACACATTAGGTAGAAAGTACAGCTTGTACTGTGTACATGCTGTACTTTCCATCTAATTTGCTCTTTATTTAACTTCAATTAAAAAAAATGTATTTGAAATGGAAAAATTTAACTTAAAACTTGAAAAAAAAAAAAAAAAACCCCGTAATTTTGAGTAATTTGCTGGAGAAATAAATATAAAATAAGAGAGAAAACTCACATTTTGCCCAAGTTACGTATGCCCAAGTACTTTATGCTTCATATTTTTCATCTTGATAATTTCTTAAAATTTATCTTTCATTGTTTACAAAATACATAGAAAAAAAGCTATTTTTTGAAGAAAATTATGAATTTTAAACCTCGTGTGGGGTACCTAAATATTTTTTAAATCGGATAAATGATTTTGTGGGACATGTGGGGATATAGGGGAACCGTTTTATCAATATGAAATGTTGAATTTCCGAAAAAAAAAATATATTCGATTTGGTCTAGTGAAAAAGTGCTAATTTGCACTTTCGGACGCAAGTCGGCACGGGTCACCGTTGTTCAAATTGCATGAAACTTTTTTTACAATTGTTTTGATGTAAAAGGAAAAAAAAGAGAGTATGCATTACAAAATTCCGACTTTCGGTTTTTTTGGGACACCCTATTGGGTAGCAATGTTCTTGGTTTTGGAATTTTTCAACGCCGAAATTTTCACAACACAGCAGACACTTTCCGAGCGATCGCTTTGATGAGAGTTTTTAGAATTACAGTAATACCTTCGAATGACGGACAGTCACGGAACTGGAAGTTTTGTCCGTTATTGGAAGGTGTCCACTATTAGGGAGGATTATACTATTTCAGATTTTAATTTAATGCAGAATTATAAGATTAAATATGTACCATTGGCATAATGCACTACGATACTTATAATTGAGCATTATTTACTATATCTCGCTTGAGCTAAATTCATATCATTTTACCTTTCCACTCTTAAATGCCTTTTTATTGCAATCCTTTAAATCAGCCCCAACGCTCCTCTCTTTTACCCTATCTTTCTATTAGAAGCATAATTCAGCTGCCTATGAATTTTTCTCCACTATTCTGTGATGAGATATTTTCATTGAAAAATTAGAATTGTATATATGTCGATGGTCCCTAACTTACCATCATATTTATAAATTCTGCAAGCTGATAGCTCTTCAAAATGGATTTCATCCAGTATTTGTTATTCATTTTCACCATCACCTGCAAAAGTATAGCTCGGTCTTGGGGGTGCATATGTCCCTTTGCACTCCCCTAGAGAAAACTACTGGTATTAGACTAAACTGCTGAGTTAATAATTAAAATAAAATTCCTGCCCTAAAATAAAGAATGTAATTAAAGTACTTGCTACAATTAAAGAAAGTATAAAATTCAACTTCCCATGATTTGTACAAAATGCGCCCCTCATACCCCGAAGAAAAATAATTTAATAAAATGCTCTATGTGATTGATACAAAACCAAAATCCCACTTGCCTTACAGAAAAAAAGTTTTGTGTATTATAATTGAGAAAAATATAAATGTCCTCCCGCTCCCCATGAGAAAAAGATTTGTGGCGCCCAATAGCCTGTGCGCCCAAAAAGCGAGGCACCAAAAAAAGACTTAGCTCCCGAAAAGTCGGGTATCTAAAAAACCCGGCTCGGCGCCTAAAAGTCATCGCACGCAAAAGTACCGGCGCCCAAAAGTACCAGTGCCCAAAAGACTCGGTGCCAAAAAGTATCAGCACCCAAACTTCCGGCTTCGAATTTCTCAACTCTGCACTAACCCGAAGCTAGAAATGGTGTAACTTTTTACCAAGCGAAATGTGGACAGTGTAGAATAATGTGGAGTTGGAGAGAAACTTTTTCTTTTGATGCAGGGCTGCGCCAAGCCTGATCGGCGCCGTCGTGCAAACTGCTGAGCGCCTTTTTGCAGCGACACCGGGAAGAAGTCACTGCGGCTTCCCCGAAAATTCGCTCATTTGGCACTTTTTGTCGATCTTTTGAAAACTCTGATTTGATCATTCGCAAAATTTTCTCTTCGGGGCGCCCCTGGCAGAGGCAAATGCAAAACATAAAAAAAAAACTCGAAGCATGCAGTGGCGCAGCAAAGAGGTTTTCGAGAGTTAGATAAACACACCACAGAAGCCTTGGTTTTAATACTGCTCCAATCCTAATACAGTGGTTTATTCACATGTAAGGACTGGTTGAATTAAAAAAAAAAACACTCTAGAACAGTGGTTCTCAACCTTTTTATAGCTACCGCCCCTTTAGAGTTGAAAATTTTTTCAGCGCCCCCTTTGTGAACAGAGGTAAAAGTGGAAGAGAGGGGGAGGAGTTGTTTTCTTGACCGGTTTAGCTCTATAATTTTGCCCAAACAGATAGTTGAAAAATGACTATAGAGTAAAAAAAAACATGGTTTCCTTTGAGATAGTTTTTAGAAAAAGCGGGCATTTTTCCCCCTCTGAAAAGCTGTGTCAGTAACAACCAAGTGCCTAGAATGGGTTTATCAAATGAGTAGACCATTTTAAAGGTAATTAAGGACACGATCTGGAATAAAAAAATGCACAGTTTTCAACATTTTGTTTGAAAACCAATACATTTTGAAAAATACACTACGTTCAAATAGTTCCTGAACAGCCCGATCCCAAAGTCTTATATGCAATACGCATCCTTTATTGATTACGTACGAATATAGGATTTTACTACGGAAAGGCAATAACACACAAAGCCGTTCCTTCAATTTTCCCAGGAGGGACAAAGACTTGAAACTATGGGCCCGTATCTGTCACCTTTAAGGATTATAAATCAAGTTTTAATTTTTTAAAAAAAGCTAGTTATAAGTTGAATTTACAAATCACGAGATAAGTTCAATTCAAAGAAATTTCTTTTGATTAATTTTTTGCTTTGAAAGTTAAATAAGATAACAAAAGTTATAAGTATGCCTTTGTCGACATCAGAGTAAAGACGGTGGTGAAATATCGGGGTTACCTCCCCCCCCCCCCGAAATTTGTTTTGAAAACGAAGTCTTAAAAAAGCAGTTTCTTTAATTTTAGGTTTCGTAGTGTTGAGACTAAAGTTCAAATTCCGCCCCCGGTTAAACATTTAAAATTGACGTAATTTTAGACAATTTTGGTAACATTAACTAGGGAGAAAGAGGTCTCTTATAAAGATTTTTCATTATTGAAGTTATTTAAAGGCTAAGTTCAATAACGTTAGGGAGTCAGAGCTCCTTCTAACGTTCTCCGAAATTGAAGTATGAAAAACGAAAAATTTAAACTATTTATGTTGATGAAGAGGGAATGGTCAAGGTTCGGGAATTTTCTCCGGAATTTTTTTCCCCATTGTACCGTGAAAAATGCGATTGGTTACCTACCTTTGATGTTGTTAGGGGGGATGCTCTAACGACGTAAAATGTCAGTCAAATTAGGTGGCTTTGAAATTCAAATTTTAGGCTATTCTTCATGACGTTAGGAGAAAAATCAGGGTTCGGGATATATTCGCAGAAAATAAATTTTTAAGCTATCCCTTGGTGAAATAACAAAGGAGGGTTTCCTGCTGCCCCCCGCATAAAACATGTCCTCATAAGCACATATGAAAATATACCCACCGCCCCCTTACCGCCCAAAATCTGTCCACCGCCCCTCAACATCTTTCCATCGCCCACCGGGGGGGGGGGGGCGGTATCGCCCCCGTTGAGAACCGCTGCTCTAGAAGGTAATTCTGACTGCGCTTGTGTGTATGTGTGCGTCTTATACAAAATAAACTGCTTGACACTATCATTTGACATTCAAGAAATTTAATGTACATTTGAAAAAGATCATGCAAATATATTTATATATTTATTAATGAGTGAATACATATTTCTTAATTAGTTGTTAACAGTAAATTATATAAACGCATTATCTATCTTCACAGCTTGCATTTGATCCAATAACAAAGCATGCACAAAAAGAAAGCAAAAAAAAAAAAAAACTGATTCTACTTGATGTTACCTTTTCTTATCGTTTTATATTTTCGAGGAATAATGTGAAGAGTGTGATGAACGAGAGCTGTGTATAAGAAAATAAAAAATAACTCAAAAAGGCAAATTTTGCAGGACCTTAAAATGTCTGGCTTTTTGAAAAAAAAGTAAACTAATTTATTTTAAAAATTTCTTTAAGTAATGGAAAAGAAGTAATGGAAAGGAACAGATAAAAGTACTCATTAAAATTAGCACGAAGTAGAATTATGGCTAACTGAGCCATTTCGAAGTGATATTGTGTTTGTCAAATAATACACGCTAAATAGATCTTAGCACTTAAAAGTAAATAAATAATTAGATAATGAAACAAATATGCAGCTTGCTTAAGTTTTAACCTTGGTCGCACGGGAGGACACAGTCTGACACTCGCATATTACACTGAAGTGACAAAAGTCATGGGATACCTCTTAATATCGTGTCGGCCCTCCTTTTGCCCGGCGAAGTGCAACAACTCGACGTGGCATGGACTCAACAAGTCGTTGGAAGTCTTCTGCAGGAATATTGAGCCATGCTGTCTCGATAGACGTCCATAATTGTGAAAGCGTTGATGGGGCAGGATTTTGGGCACGAACAGACCTCTCGATGGTGTCCCATAAATGCTCAATGGGATTCATGTCGGGCGATCTAGGTGGCCAAATCATTCGTTGGAATTATCCAGAATTTTCTTCAAACCAATTGCGAACAGTTGTGGCCCGGTGACATGGCGCATTGTCATCCATAAAAATCCCATCGTTGTTTGGGTACATGAAGTCCATGAATGGCTGCAAGTGATCTCCAAGTAGCTGCACATAAGCATTTCCAGTCAATGTTCGGTCCAGTCGCACTAGAGGACCAAGTCCATGCCATGAAAAAACAGCCCACACCATTACGGAGCCACCACCAGCTTGAACAGTGCCTTGCTGACAGTTTGGGTCCATGGCTTCGTGGGGTCTGCGCCACACTCGAACCCTACCATCGGCTCTTACCAGCTGAAATCGTGACTCATCGGACCAGGCCACGGTTTTCCATTCATCTAGGGACCAACCGATATGCTCACGTGCCCACGAGAGTCGCTGCAAGCGATGTCGTTCTGTCAGTAAAGGCACTCGAGTCGGTCTTCTGCTGGAATAGCCCAAGAAATCCAAATTTCTCCGCACAGTTCTAGCAGACACGTCCATTGTACGTCCCACATTGATTTCTACGGTGATTTGACGCAGTGTTGCTTGTCTGTTAGAATTTACGACTCTTTGCAGACGTCGCCGGTCTCGATCATTAAGTGCAGGCGGTCGACCACTGCGCTGTCCATGGTGGGATGTTATGCCTGAAATTTCATACTCTCGGCACACTCTTGACACAGTGGATCTGGGAATGTTGAATTCTCTAACGATTTCCGAAATGGCATGACCCATGCGTCTAGCTCCAACTAACATTCCGCGTTCAAAGTCTGTTAATTTCACGTCGTGCGGTCATCATCACGTTAAAACCTCTTCACATGAATAACTTGAACAGAAATGAAAGCTCTGTAAAAGCACTGCGCATTTATACCTGTTCTATGCGATGCTACTGCCATCTGAAAATTTGCATATTGCTATCCCATGACTTTTGTCACTTCAGTGTATTCTTGTATTAGCAAAAAATATAAGGAAAAACAAAATAGCATTTAGAATTTAAGCTATTCAAATCTATTGTGGGCAATCTGTTTAAACAAATGAATACACACTAAGAAGAATTTTATTAGCTGAAGTATGATGACCCAACCAAACATTGAAAATGAAAATTTTTGGAGCATTTATGCGCATGACTTTTCGATACTAAAAAAAAACTTAAATTATTGTCTTTAATATAATAAATACTACTCATGTATGCGCAAATATGCTTACCTAACTCTTTTATGTATTACAACATGGAGTAGTCAATCATCACGAACAATGGTTAAAAACTTAAAAAAAGACATGGCATAAATTATAACGTGACATCCACACGAAGATACGAAATGAGGAATAATGATTTGTTGCGATCATATATCATAAATCTTATGTAGGGTTGGTTAGGGCAAGTGCACCCTCTTTTTAGAAAAGTTCGTTTTTT